>PVHX01015173.1:0-47753 GCA_004024805.1 Geosciurus inauris
TGGTGGGGGCTGGTAACAAGAGGATGTATAGGTTGCATATTTAGCAGCAGCAGATACAAAAGATTAAAAAGCAAACAAACAAGAAACTCACTGAAAGCTGTTCAGGCTACAGTCAGCTCCTTTGGGAGCTTGTTAGAAGTAGGGGGATCTCAGGCCCCACCAGGACCTGGAGAATCAGGATGCACGTTTTTTGGTCAGGATCCCTAGGGGATTCATGTGCACATGAAAGTTGGAGAAACTTTGAAGACTCTTTTTCTGCAAATCAGCAAATAAATTCAGCCCAAACCCACAACAGTGTATTCGAAAAGAAATTTCATATCCAACAAGAATATTGGGATATTGGAGGAAGCCATTCCACTTTTCCCAACATAATCTTTGTTTTTGTTTTTGTGGCACTGGGAATTAAACCGAAAGGTGTTTAACCCTTATTAAGGGTTAGAGCCATATTCTATCATCCCTCTTTTTAATATTTGTACACAGTCTTCTATATTTCAACTACTTTGTGCTCATTTTCATGACAAATTCTATGTGAGGTTCGCTATTATTGCTTAAATTATGGGATTTGACATTTGGTCCAGTTTTTCTTAACTATCATGAACATCTATGCCTTGAATCTCTTCTGATACAGGACACATCTACACATGTCCCCAAGTGTACAATCACTAGGATTTGTTTTTGCCACTTGTTACCCTGTGATCCCATTTTGCATTTGTTAATTGAATCCACCCAAGAATATTTTTACGGCTGTTCCAAGAATGACCCATCCTGGCTTGGCATGGCTTGGCTTTCTGGTCTCCTTCCTTATTTGGGTGGGTAAGGAGAACATTGCTAATTCTTCACTTTTATAGATAGAGATTTTGTGAATATTCTTGTACAGAGCCCAGATTTTTCCTGGGACGTATTCCCCCAAAGACATAAGGTACAATTTTCAACATCAGGGATTTTTGAGAGCGTGTGGGAAACAAAGGTAAGTCTGACCAATGGCCATGGGGACATGGCAGTCTTGGCAGGCAAGTGTCTGCACAGTAGAACCTAAAAGGTAAGAACAAGTTAGCCTGGCAAGAAGAGCAGAGGAGGGAGAAAATCTCCAGCACATAATGGGAGGATGTGGAGGACCTTCTAGAGACTTGAGGTGGTCAAGGCATGGAAGACACGTGGCTAGAGAGAAAGGAGATGGTTGCCTCAAAAGCTTCCTAAGGCGTGTGCAGAAGAGGAATTTCAGGTAACTGTTAAAAGTTCTGTTCACAGAGATTTTTATGACTTATTACATTCATTCAGTGAAACAATGCCTTGTACATACAGTGTTTACACTGTAGGTAGGGGGTCAGCATATTCCTGATCATATGCCTTACTGACACTAGAAAATGTCTTTGTGTAAAAACAGTTAAGACAGAGGGAAAAAAAAAAAAAAAAAAACTTTATCCATATAGATTCTCTATGATCTCAAATCACAGAAAAAAAGACCGGAAGAAAATGCACTAAAGTATGTATTGGGATTTTCTTTAAAAGATGGAGTATTATTCTTATATGTCTTTGTATCTTTCTGTGCTTTCCAGATCACATTTTTATCCATGTTTTGTATTTCCCTTTTTTAAAAATCAAGATTATTTTAAAATTTCGGGCTGAGTGCGGTGGCGCACATCTGTAATCCCAGCAGCTTGGGAGGCTGAGGTAAAAAGATTACAAGGTCAAAACCAGCCTCAGCAATAAGCGAGGCGCTAAGCAACTCAGTGAGACCCAGTCTCTAAATAAAATACGACATAGGACTGGGGATGTGGCTCAGTGGTCGAGTACCCCTGAGTTCAATCCCTGTTACCTCCCCCCCAAAAATTGAGGGCTTAAGATAATATTTCCTTTGTAAAGGAAGAAAGCACCCAATAATTCTCAGGAAGCACTACTGTATAGGTTGTTCAAATTTTTCATCATACATTTTATTCACAGATAACATATCAAACTATTTTCAAGATGACCCAAGCCCACACCTATAGTTCCAGCTATGTGGGAGGCTGAGGCAGGAGGATCACTTGAGCCCAGGAGTTTGAGGCCAGTGTGGGCAACACAGCAAGACTCTGTCTTAAGAAAAATAAATAAATAAAAATTAAAAGCCTAAAAAGAAAAAAAAAGTTTCAAAATATGACAAAGAAGCAAGTCCTTGAACCTTTCACAGTAGTCCTAAACCCTGAGAGATTACACTTGACCATTGAACCACCTGCACCTACTCCTCGGCCTCTGATTCCTATGCCTCACTCACCTGGCCTGGCCCAGGATTGGGCTGTCATTCATATCTGACTTTGGTATCTGCTCCACAGGTTTCTTGAGTTTTCTACCTAATGCTTAGTGAAGAATCTTACTGGCTTCCACCCTCTGCTCCACCCTTGCCTCTCAGGTTCACACTGTCCAGTTGATTGATAGCAGCTGGTAACCAGCACTCCTCACCCTGCCCTGCTTCCTGGTCTCTCCAGCTGCTTCAGAAGTAAGACACTCACCTCCACCCTTACTGTAAGTCCCTGGTTTCTGTCTTGCTGTGCCCTGCCCTGCTGTATGCAAATGACATCTCCAAGCTGACATCATCCAGAGCCTCCACGGGATGTGGCAAGTTACCAAAGTTTGACGTCCATTGCTAACTGTGAAATTTTCAATTGCCAGCTAACAGCAACAACATTTAAAGTGGGGCTCTTAGGGAGAGGTTTATTTTTTTAAAGATGACAAATAATATTCACATTGAAGAAAAACAGGCATTTGATAAAATCCAGGAGACTGTCCTAATTTTTTAAAAAGTGTGACAAAAAGCTATAAAACCAACAAACATTTTATCAAACAAGGAAATAGCAAGATTTTTTTCCTTAAAATATAAACTAGGACATAAATGTTTTCTTGACCAAAATTATTCAATCTACCTTGGCAAGTTCTCACTAATGCAATAAGACAAGAAAATTTAAAAAGGAGTGTCACTATCAGAAGACTAATATGATTACATATTAAAATGACTACACCTAAAACAGGGAAAGATCCTATCTTTAAAATCTATTATAAGAACTAGGAAAATTTGATAACTACATGCAGTAAACTTATGAAATTCAAAAGCTCTTGTTTATGTTAGTAATAACCAGTTTAAAAATGGAATGATGCTGAGCACACTGATATGCCTATGTAATCCCAGCTACTCAGAAGGCTGAGGCAAGAACATCAAAAGTTCAAAGCCAGTCTGAGCAACACATATAGACCCTGCCTCAAAAAAAAAAAAAAAAAAAATTGAAAAATAATCTCATAGCCGGGCCTGGTGGCGCATGCCTGTAATCCTAGCACTTTGGGAGGCTGAGGCAGGAGGATTACAAGTTCAAAGCCAGCCTCAGCAATGACGAGGTGCTAAGCAAGTCAGTGAGACCCTGCCTCTACATAAAACACAAAATAGGGCTGGGGATGTGGCTCAGTGGTCGAGTATCCCTGAGTTCAATCCCCAGTACCAAAAAAAAAAGAAAGAAAAGAAAATAAAAATAATCTCATTCAACATAGTAAAAAACACAAAATATCTATGGATCAATGTATTAAAAATTCCAATCAGAATACCCAAAAAAAAGTCTATGTGACATTTCCATGGATGTTACCAAAAATATTTCAAACTAAAATGATGAGAGAGTTTGTCCTCCCATTTATCAACACTAATGATTAAAGCCATTGTACACTCTGTAGAATTGCTACAGGAACAAATAGACCAGTGGAAAAGAACGGATCCCAAGAAATAAGAACACATGCCATATGATACCTTTATCATCAGTTTAAAGAGGGGAAATTGATCATTTCCTACATGCTATTGGCGTAACTGGAAACTATCTGGAAAAAAAATGATTTAATTATACATATCTCCTTTTCAATCTCCTATTTAAAAATGAATTTCAACAGAGAGTAAGGGTTTTGATATCAAAAATAGGTAATAGAAGTTTTAGAATAAAATGGGGAGGGGAGATATGCTTGCTTGAACTAAAGAAGGTTTTAAGCCAAACTGTCAGAAGCCAAAAAGAGATTTGACTGCAAGAAATTTTTCTGTGGTGTCATGGTATCCACGTGACAAAAGATGCAGACCACAAAGTCAAAAGATAAGAAATAGGCTAGAAAAAATATTATAATATTATGGCAGCTGGAGAGCTATAAATCAGTAATTTTAAAAGACACATTACCCCCAAAAATATGAAAAATATTTAAGAGACAGCCAGTCCCAGGAAAGGAAATACAAATACTGAAGGTGCTTCCTCATTGCCAGTGATGGTTTGAGTTGCTCATTTTTGGGGGGGGGGGATGTAAACAATCAATATGTATTAAAATTGGGCATACCCAAGTGGTAGAGCACTTGCCTTGCATGCGTGAGGCACTGGGTTCGATCCTCAGCACTACATAAAAATAAATAAAATAAAGATATTGTGTCCATCTACAACTAAAATATTTTTAAAAAATTGGGCATACTTAACAATCTCACTGTAAGATAACCATTCACTAGAAATAAAGCTTTGGTGTTTATATGTACAGGATTTCAGTTGTAGTAAAACCTGGAAACAAGTTGAAAGTTTGTCAGTCCAGGATGTCTGAACAAATGACAGCAAATTGTCATATGTAGTGTTATATGCATCTTAAATGAGTTAGGTCTCTATACTGATCTGGAAAGTTACCCATGCTATACTCGAAAGTGAAAAACATTTACAAGTATATGTACAGTAGGCCCCTCTAATCTAAGACCTCCAGCAGATACCTGAAACTGTATATAGGGTCAAGCCCAGTATACACTGGTTTTTTATTCCTATCCACACACACATCTGATAAAGCTTAATTTCTAAATCAGACACAGTAAGAGATTTAAAATAACAATAAAACAGTTATAACAATATACTGCAATCAAAGTTATGTAGTGACTCTCTCTTTTTCTCCCCCCAAATTATCTCCTTATACTGTACTCACTCTTCTTCTCTCTGTGACAATATGAGATGCTACGAGGTCTACGTGATAAGATGAACTGAAGGAAAAGACACAGATCTGGAGACATAGCTTAGGCTACTGTTGACCTTTTGATGACAGACCAGGAGGACAATGCCTATTGACCATGGGTAACTGAAACCCAGAAGCAAAGGTAGCTGTACCATGACTCCTGCAAAACCACCTGTTATGCAATTCATGTTTCTATAGAATAGGAATACAGAAGGGTTCATGTGCAATTCCATGATTATGGGTTTGGGAAAGTGCAGAGAAACCAGGAGAAATAGGAGAGGTTGAAGTATTTTTTATTTGCTGTTCTGTGTTGTTTTGTTTCAATCAACCTGGGAGGCTTTTATAATTTTTGAAAAAACTATAAACATTATTATTTTTAAAAATTTCTTAAAAAGTATAAAATTATTATTTAAAATCTTTTTGTGCCAGGGATTGAATCCAGGGGTGCCTAACCACTGAGACACATCTACAGCCCTATTATTATTATTATTATTATTATTATTATTATTATTATTAATTTATTTATTTATTTATTTATTTTGAGACAAGGTCTCTCCAAGTTGCTTAGGACCTCACTAAGTTGCTGATCCTGGCTTTGAACCTGCAATCCTTTTGCCTCAGCTTCCTGAGCCATTGGGATTACAGGTGTGCACCACCACCTGCAAAAAAAAATATTTTAAAAAAACTTATAAAAGGCTAAGAGAATTGTATACTGGTAGAAAGAAGACTGTGCATTTCTTATGTCCACAATCCAAAGCAGAAGCATGCACCAAGACAGGAAATCCAGCCCTAGCTGTGCATGTGGGGAGAAGGAGGAAGGTTGCAGGGTAGACATCCACAGGCCACCCACATGGTACCATCACCCCACCAAGCCACCAGGTCTAGTCACACAAGCAGCACCTCCCCATGTCACCTCTCCTACTTGGGGCAGGGCAAGAGTCCTAAGAGTGCCAGGTCTAGTTCTCCACTCCAAGGTCACACTGCAGATCCCTGTGCCCTTGACTCCAGGCTCTATCCATTCCCTAACCTCTCTCTTAAAGAGAGATTATATCTCAGCCTCTTATAATGATGAACTCGAACTTGTGTTATGAAATTCCTTTTAAGAAAGGAGTAATAAATATACTGGGACCTAGTAACATTTTGCTTACACTGTGCTGTGTGTTGGTTAATGACCTTCAGCTTACCCTTGACTTTCCTTCCTGAGGAATCACTCACTAACTTGCTGCATACTTGGCTAATCATAAACTAAGGAAAGTGGTCAAATTCACAACAGTGCTCATTTAAAAAAATTTTTTTTCCAGTGGGGGGTATTTCACCTTATCTCATCCATTTGATTATTCACTTGTTGAATTTAAAATAAAGAGGAACTTGAGAGATACACAAAGAGAGGAGACTTTTGATGGAGACTTCCATCTGGGGAGCGGATTTATGAGGCCTTTTTAAGACCCAGAATAACTTTCCTGTGATGAAGCCCAAGGCAGAACAAGCCCACCCAACTGAGCGCATGAGCCCTAGGGAAAGTGAAGTGCAGGAAGATCCCCAGAGAGAAAGGCCCATGGGGTTTGGGGGCATCATGATTAAGACCCAAATAAAGCCAAACATTTTACAATGAGTTAGTAGAACTTAGTTATTCTTTAAGTGTTTTGTGGAGGGGGGGGGAGCTAATTTGTTTTTTTAATCTAATGACTTCTTAACCAGGTATCTGTGCAGAATTTTCAAAGCTCAATTTGAAATACAGGGAAGGAAATGACAGAGAGTGATGGAGCAGGGCAGGTGCCAGTCTCAAGTGAACATGTGCAGAACGTTTCCAAGGCACAGAAGAGCTGGCAGGAGCCCCAGCATCAAGCCAGAGCGGGTCACTCCACTCTCCACAGCCTCCCCTCCGAACCACATGTCAGCCAGTAAACAGATTGACCGCTCAGTGTGCCCTGAAATGGGATTATAAGTGGGTGCTTTAATAGCAAGTTTCATGCAAAAAGAAAAGTAACTTTTCCTATATATTTATTGTCAGAAACATTTTCCAATCATCTTTTGCTTTGCTTTATAATGCAGAATTAAAAGAGGGCCCCAAAGTGCTACTCTAGGAGAATGGAAAGAGTTTCAATTATCAGTGCTAAAGATGATACAGGAGGGCTGGGGTTGTGGCTCAGTGGTAGAGCGCTTGCCTAGCATGTGTGAGGACTGGGTTCAATTCTCAGCACCACATACAAATAAATAAAATAAAGATCCATTGACACTAAAAAATATTTAAAAAAAAAAAAGATGATACAGGACATAATAATGAGCAAGACTGAAGCAGGGACTTGAACAGATATTTGCACACTCACGTTTATGACAGCATTATTCACAAGAGCCAAAAGATGGAAACCACCGAAGTGTGCACTGGCAGACAAAGAATGTGTGGTATTAAATTAAAAAGCTTCTGCCCAAGCCGGGCATGGTGGCGCACGCCTGTAATGCCAGCACTTTGGGAGGCTGAGACAGGAGGATCGTGAGTTCAAAGCCAGCCTCAGCAATGGCGAGGTGCTAAGCAACTCAGTGAGACCCTGTCTCTACATAAAACACAAAATAGGGCTGGGGATGTGGCTCAGTGGTCGAGTGCCCCTGAGTTCAATCCCCAGTACCAAAAAAAAAAAAAAAAAAAAAAAAAGAATGTGTGGTATATACACATGATGGATCTTAGTCAGCCTCTTTGAGAAAGGAAATTCTGACACCTGTCGTGGCATGGCTGAACCATGAGGGCATAATGCTAAGTCAAATGAGCCAGATACAAAAGACAGCTACTGTAGGATTCTATTTGCATGGGTACCTTTTGCCGTCAAATTCAGAGAGACCGTGACCAGAGGCTGGGGGAGAAGAAATGAAAAATTAGTGTTTAATGGATACAGTTTCAGTTTGAGATGATGATAAAGTTCTGGAGATGGAGGGGGGTGATGGTCGTACATGACTGTATCTAATGCCACTGAACTGGGCACTTTAAATGGTTAAGATAATACAATTCAAGTTCTATATATTTACCACAATGAAACAAAAAGTGATGGAGGTCACATTGTGAATGAATTCACCTGACCCCACTGGAGCGTCAGTTCCTTGGGAAGCATAAGCACATAAGCAAAGCCACACATGAGAAGCCAGGATGGACACTCTGCTTCAGGCCTTGGCAGTATGGCTCAGTGGCTGAGCACTCCTCCAGCATGAGAAGCCCTGAGTTCCATCCCCAACCCCACAAAATAATCTGTTTCAGTTTTGGCTCACATGCTGTCAAATATCTCAATAAAAATGAAAGAAAGGAAGCATACTCAATTCTTTCAATATTTCCCTCCCCAAGTTTGAAGTTCTGAAGACAGAATATGTACTCCAAAAATCTGATTTGCTTCTGTGCTAATTTAATTTCTAGACTCTCATCATTTTAGCCTGAAGCCAAAGACATACTTGCAAATAATTAAATGTTTTAAAGACAGCAAGCACATTCCATATTAAATGTAACCTTGAACCCACTTACCTGCAGAAGACGCTGAGCCACCGGTCCTTCAAGCCTTCCTTGAGAGAAGAGGCCAGATGCAGACAGGCTTCCTTCTGCTAAGAGAGAAAAACTCAAGAGTCTGAGAAGGCAAGAGTTGTCACTGGTGACTGGATAAGTCAAAGTTAAAGATAAATCCAGTTCTCTTTAAGTTGCAGGTCACAAAAAATTATATGACAGTGTGTGATAATCTTGGGCAAGAGCAATTTTCTAAAGCTGTAGTTTCAAACTTCGAATTGGAGAAATACATTCATCCCTTGGTATCAGTCCATGGATACCAAAATCTGAGGCTACCCAAGTCCCTTATAGAAATTAGCGTAGTATTTGTATAGAAGCTATGCAAATCATCTCCAGATGACTTATAAAACCTGATACAATATAAATGCTGGGTCTATAGTTGTTATATTGTATCATTTAGGAAAAAAGACAAGAAAAGTTCTGTATAGATACAACTCCTTTTCAAATGTTTTTGATCCACAGTTGATTGAATACATAGACGTAGAACCTGTGGATTCGGAAGGCTGACTGTCATCCAAAGTTCATAGGCTGAGTTCTCAAAGGTGGGGCCTGGGGAAGGGAGGCTTCACTCTCTCTTTCCCAGCTCTTTCACAGAAGCCCTGTGGAGGATGGAGAGACAGGTTGCAATTGACACCAACATGTGTACATTTTTAATCACCTCTAATAATTATATTACTATACTCTGCATCCATCAGAGGATCTTTCTCATTATAGCTTCAGAAAGATTTAATGAGTAAAGATGTCAGATACATCTGGAAGATTCCTAATGATCCATTAATATTATTAATATTGGCTTTTTTTAAAGCTCTTAAACAACACAGTTTCAAGTGAAGCCAGTTCTGGTTAGGTCCTATGATCTTTTTTGGATCCCTTCAAATCTGCCTCTTCAAAATTCCTTCTATATACAGTGCACATAAACCCTGGGGCTCAGCTCATGTATTCACTCACAGGTGATTTGAGGAAGAGGGTGCTGGGAATTGAACTCAGGACCTCATGCAGGCTAAGCACCAGCTACCAGTGGGCCACACCACTGGGCCACACCTCCGGCCTCCACAAGTGATTTCTTCAGCATCGCCTAAGTGCAAGTGAGCTGGGCTCTGGTCACCTGCTGCTGGCTGAAGCAATGGGAGCCAGCAAGGAGCAGACTTACTTCACAGAGGGTGGTTCACAGGCCTGCTGTGGCTCAGCCCCTCCTCCAGCAGTTGGAAGACCCCTTATCTCCTCCAAGCTGCACTGGCCACCAGTCTTGAGGCATCCTCTGTGTGGAAAGTGGAAGGCCCTGGGAGCTCATGCACTCGCAATTTTCCAGCCGTAACTCATATCGCCTTTATACTCTTGAGTGACTTGGAAATAAACCAAGCCAAAAGTAACATGGGCAGAGCCTCTTTGAATCCAGAGCTGAGCTCAGGGGGGCAGAAGCCAGAAAACCTGGGAAGGCAACTTGGGGTCATGGTAACAAGCATAAACATGCATGTTAGCAAGATGTGGCTGTAAATATTGGCTGTGTCACTTAACAGCTGGTGTCCTTAGTAAAGAAATGTCATCTCTCTGGATCTGGGTTTCCTCAATCTATTAAATAGAAAAGGAAAGAAGAACTCATAGGATTTTGTAAAAATGAGCTGAGGCAAAGCACACAGCCCAAGACCTAGCATCTAGTAATTGCTCAATAAATAATAACAATACCAGAAGAGGAAGACTCAGTCTTGCCGCTCACAGCATTAATACTACCACTCAATGGGCATTTACTCTCTGAAAGGTACTGTGCTAAAAGTTTTATATATAAACAATCTCAAGTCTCAAGGAAACTTTATGAGGTGTCCTTTATGTTAATGAGAAGACCAGGTTGAAGAGGTCAAGTAGCCTGCGTAAGACCACAGGTGGAGTAGTGAGCACAGCCAGGATTTGAAGCTGGTGTATAGTACCTGAAACCTCTATCCTGTTTCACCTGAGGCAAGGTATTTATATACCTTATGACAAATAAAATTATATACATTTAAAGAATGTACATTTAAGAATCACAAGATATATTATATACACACCATCACATGTGTATATAATGACAGTGCCCACTTGATCTTCATCAAGGGGTCAAATGATCTGATGGATGAGGAAGGCAGTTCTCTAGAAAGAGAGGTACAAATGCAAGGTGAAGTCCTTACTAAAATTGATGGCCCCTACTTAAATAACCCCAGTCTGGAAGGGAAGATGGACAAGAACACACATCACGATAAGCCTGTGTAGGTAAGGATCCACCATCTGAGCAATACCAAATAATCAAAAACAAAGGGAGAAGCCGGGTGCAGTGGCGCACACCTGTAATCCCAGCACTTTGGGAGGCTGAGACAGGAGAATCACGAGTTCAAAGCCAGCCTCAGCAACGGCGAGGCTCTAAGCGACTCATGAGACCCTGTCTCTACAGAAAACATAAACTAGGGTTGGAAATGTGGCTCAGTGGTTGAGTGCCCCTGAGTTCAACCCCCGGTACCAAAAAAGTACAAAGGGAAAGCTGGGCACTGTGGCTCATGCCTGTAATCCCCGCTACTCAGGAGGCTGAGGCAAGAGGATTGCAAGCTGGAGGTCAGCCTCAGCTACTTAGCAAGATTCTCTCTCAAAATAAAATAAAAAAGACTGGAGATGTAGCTCAGAGGTAGATCACCCTTGGGTTCAATCCCCAGAGCTGCAGAAAACAAAGGGAGCTTAACATAATTGTTTTGGCTTTACTTAGCATCAGTAAATGAACAGAGAAACAGCTGTAACTTATGGACACTGAATATCCCCTTTGTCTTTGTTTTGAATTAAATTTTTACAACTTAACTGATGTATATAAAATAGACAAATAAAATTATATACATTTAAAGAATGTACATTTAAGAATCACAATGTGACCCTATGATATACATCAGCCCTCATCCGTGGGTTCTGCATTCCCCAATTCAACCATCCTCAGATGAAAAGAAATTTTTTTAAAGTGAATCCATATTGAACATGTACAGACTTTTTTTTCTTTAAACCGGGGATTGAACTCAGGGGTACTTGATCACTGAGCCGCATCCCCAGCCCTACTTTGTGTTTTATGTAGAGACAGGGTCTCACTGAGTTGCTTAGCACCTCTCCATTGCTGAGGCTGGCTTTGAACTCACAATCCTCCTGCCTCAGCCTCCCAAAGTGCTGGGATTACAGGTGTGCGCCGCTGTGCCCAGCAGACATTTTTTTCCAAATTTTAAAATTATATATATATTTTTAGAGGATAACATTCCATTTCTCTGGTTGTAAGTGATATAGAATCACAACATACATGCAGTCATACATAAAGTTAGAGCTATGATGACCATCATATTCCACCACCTTTACGGTCCCCATGCCCCCTCTCCCCTTACACCCCTGTGAACAGAGTTCCTCCATTGTTCCCATGTCCTTCCCCACATTATGGATCAGCAGCCACTTATCAATGAGTACATTCGGCATTTGGTTTTCTGAGATTGGCTTACTTCACTTAGCATGATATTCTCCAACTCCATCCATTTACCTGCAAGTGCCACAATTTTATTATCTTTTATTGCTGAGTAATATTCCATTGTGTATATATACCACAGCTTCTTTATCCATTCATCTATCAAAGGGCATCTAGGTTGGTTCCACAGTTTAGCTATTGTGAATTGAGCTGCTATAAACACTGAAGTGGCTGCATTACTGTAGTATGCTGTTTTTAAGTCTTCTGGGTATAGACTGAGGAGTGGGATAGCTGGGTCAAATGGTGGTTCCATTCCAAGTTTTCTAAGGAATCTCCATACTGCTTTCCAGATTGGTTGCACCAATTTCCAGTTCCACCAGCAATGTATGAGCGTGCCTTTTCCCCCACAACCTCACCAACATTTATTGTTGTTTGTATTCTTGATAATTGCCATTCTGACTGGCGTGAGATGGAATCTTAGGGTAGTTTTGATTTGCATTTCTCTGATTGCTAGAGATGTTGAACATTTTTTCATATGTCTGTTGATGGATTGTATATCTTCATCTGTGAAGTTTGTGTTCAGCTCTTTGGCCCATTTATTGATTGGGTTGTTAGTTTTTTTGATGTTAAGCTTTTTGAGTTCTTTATATATCCTGGAAATGAGTGCTCTATCGGATGTGTGTGTGGCAAAAATTTGTTCCCAGGATGTCGGCTCTCTGTTCACTTCATTGATGATTTCTTTTGCTGAGAAGAAGCTTTTTAGAAGAAGCTTTTTACTTCTTATGCTATAGGAGTCTTGTTAAGGAAGTATGGTCCTAATCCGACATGATGAAGATTTGGGCCTATTTTTTCTTCTATTAGGCGTTGGGTCTCTGTTCCGATTCCCAGTTTCTTGATCCATTTTGAGTTGAATTTTGTGTATGGTGAGAGATAGGGGTTTAGTTTCATTTTGCTGCATATGGATTTCCAGTTTTCCCAGCACCATTTGTTGAAGAGGCTATCTTTTCTCCAGTGTACGTGTTTGGCTCCTTTATCGAGTACAAGGTAACTGTATGTAAGTGGGTTCGTCTCTGTGTCTTCTATTCTATACCATTGGTCTACATGTCTATTTTGGTGCCAGTACCATGCCGTTTTTGTTACTATAGCTTTGTAGTATAATCTGAAGTCAGGTATTGTGATGCCTCCTGCTTCACTCTTCTTGCTAAGGATTGCTTTGGCTATTCTGGGTCTCTTATTCTTCCAAATGAATTTCATGATTGCCTTTTCTATTTCTATAAGGAATGACATTGGGATTTTAATTGGGATTGCATTGACTCTATATATTGCTTTGGGTAGTATGGACATTTTAACAATATTGATTCTGCCTATCCAGGAGCATGGGAGATTTTTCCATCTTCTAAGGTCTTCTTCAATTTCTTTCTTCAGTGTCTTGTAGTTTGCATTGTAGAGGTCTTTTGCCTCTTTTGTGAAATTGATTCCCAAGTATTTTATTTTATTTTTTTGAGGCTATTGTGAATGGGATAGTTTTCCTAATTTCTCTTTCAGAGGGTTTATCACTGATGTATAGAAATGCAATTGATTTGTGGGTGTTGATTTTATATCCTGCTACTTTGCTAAAATCATTTATTAATTCTAAAAGTTTTCTGGTAGAATATTTTGGATCCTCTATAGAATCATGTCATCTGCAAATAATGATAGTTTGAGTTCTTATTTTCCGATTCGTATCCCTTTAATTTCTTTCATCTGTCTAATTGCTCTGGCTAGTGTTTCCAGGACTATGTTGAATAGCAGTGGTGAGAGAGGGCATCCCTGTCTAGTTCCTGTTTTCAGAGGGAATGATTCCACTTTTTCTCCATTTAGGATGATGTGGGCCTTGGGTTTAGCATAGATAGCTTTTACAAAGTTGAGGTATGTTCCTTCTATCCCAAGTTTTTCTAGTGTTTTGAGCATAAAAGGGTGTTGTATTTTGTCAAATGCCTTCTCTGCATTGGTTGATGAAATCATATGACTCTTATCTTTAAGTCTATTGATGTGATGTATTTCATTAATTGATTTCCGTATGTTGAACCAACCTTGCATCCCTGGAATGAACCCCACTTGATCATGGTGCACTATTTTTTTTATATGTTTTTGTATGTGATTTGCCAGAATTTTATTGAGAATTTTTGCATCTATGTTCATCAGGGATATTGGTCTGAAGTTTTCTCTCTTTGATGTGTCTCTGTCTGGTTTTGGAATCAGGGTGATACTTGCCTCATAGAATAAGTTTGGAAGGGTTCCCTCCTTTTCTATTTCATGAAATAGTTTGAGGAGTATTGGTATTAATTCTTCTTTGAAAGTCTTGTAGAACTCAGCTGAGAATCCATCTGGACCTGGGCTTTTCTTGGTTGGCAGGCTCTTGATGGCATCTTCTATTTTCTTGCTTGAAACTGATCTGTTTAAGTTGTGTATGTCCTCTTGGTTCAGTTTGGGTAGGTCATATGCCTCTAGAAATTTGTCAGTGTCTTCAGGGTTTTCTGTTTTACTGGAGTATAAATTTTCAAAATAGTTTCTGATTATCTCTGTATTTCAGTAGTGTCTGTTGTGACATTTCCTTTTTCATCTCGAATTTTAGTAATTTGGGTTTTCTCCCTCCTTCTTTTCGTTAGGGTGGCTAAGGGTTTGTCAATTTTGTTTATTTTTTCAAAGAACCAGCTTTTTGTTTTGTCAATTTTTTGAATTGTTTCTTTTGTTTCAATTTCATTTATTTCAGTCCTAGTTTTGATTATTTCCTGTCTTCTACTTCTTTTGGTGTTAATTTGTTCTTCCTTTTCTAAGGCTTTGAGTTGAAGAGTCAATTCATTTATTTGTTGACTTTTACTTCTTCTAATGAATGAGCTTAGTGCTATGAACTTTCCTCTTAGCACTGCTTTCATGGCATCCCAGAGATTTTGATATGTATCAGAGTTTTCATTTGCCTCTAAGAATTTTTTTTATCTCTTCCCTAATGTCTTCTGTTATCCATGCATCATTCAATAGCATATTATTTAGTTTCAAGGTGATGGAGTATTTTCTGTTTTTTAATCTGTCATTGATTTGTAATTTTATTCCATTGTGGTCAGATAGGATGCAGGGTAGAATCTCTATTTTTTTGTATTTGCTAAGACTGGCTTTGTGACATAACATATGATCTATTGTGGAAAAGGATCCATGTGCTGCTGAGAAGAAAGTGTATTCACTCGTTGATGGATGGAACACTCTATATATGTCCGTTAAGTCTAAATTATTGATAGTTTCATTAAGACCTATGGTTTCTTTATTAAGTTTTTGTTTGGAAGATCTATCCAATAGTGAGAGAGCTGTGTTAAAGTGTCCAAGTATTATTGTGTTGTGGTCTATTTGATTCTTGTATTTGAGAAGGATTTGTTTGATATACGTAGAAGCCCCATTATTTGGGGCATAGATATTTATGATTGTTATGTCTTGTTGATGTATGATTCCCTTAATAAGTATGAAATGACCTTCTTTATCACTTTTCACCATCTTTGGTTTGAAGTCCACTTTATTTGATATGAGGATGGAAACTCCTGCTTGTCTGCGGGGTCCATGTGAGTGAAATGTTTTTTCCCACCCTTTCACTTTTAGTCTGTGGATGTCTTTTCCTGTGAGATGAGTCTCCTGAAAACAGCATATTGTTGGGTATTTTTTTTTTAATCCAGTCTGTCAGTCTATGTCTTTTAATTGGTGCATTTAGGCCATTTACATTCAGGGTTATTATTGAAATATGATTTGTAATTCCGGTCATTTCGGTTTGTTTTGGGATTTTACCTTGAGTTGTTTTCTCTTTTGAATGGTCTTTCCTCTAGTGTAGTTCCTCTCTTCGTATATTTTCATTGTTGGTTATCATTTCCTCCTCATGGAATATTTTGCCAAGAATGCTGTGTAGTACAGGCTTTCTTGCTGTAAATTCTTTTAACTTTTGTTTATCATGGAAGGTTTTTGTTTCATCATCAAATCTGAAGGTCAGTTTTGCTGGATATAGGATTCTTGGTTGGCATCCATTGTCTTTCAGGGCTTAGAATATGTTATTCTATGAATAACATATGGCTTTTAGGGTCTGGGTTGAAAAATCTGCTGAGATACGAATTGGTCTCCCCTTATATGTAATCTGGTTTCTCTCTCTTGTGGACTTTAAAATTCTATCCTTATTCTGTATGTTGGGCATTTTCATTATAATGTGCCTGTGGCTCCTGCTGATCCGCAGGAACTCTGGAGCGAAACTGAGGTGGCCCAGGCTACCCTTGGGCGGGGCTGCCTCTCGCTGGGGTCTCTGGAGCAACTCTTACCCTGAGTTTGGGCCCCCCAGTGGCTAGAGGTAGCAGTCCCTGGTCTTCCTTTGGCTGGACCCAGACATTTTTTCTTATCATTGTTCCCTAAACAACACTGTATAACAACTATTGACATAGCATTCACATTGTATTAGGTATTATAATCATCCAGGAAGATGCACATAGTATGCAAATACCATGCCATTTTATATAAGAAACTTGTGCATCTGAGGACTTTGACATTCACAGGATAAGGATGGAGGAGGGGTTCTGTAGGCAATCTTCTGTGGATACCAAGGGATGACTGTACATATTCACTACAAAATGATTACCACAATCAAGCTATTTAACACATTTGTCATCTCATATAGTTATCATTCTGTGGTAAGAACACTTAAGATCTACTGTCTTAGTAAATTTCAAGTATAAAATACAGCATTATTAACTCTAGTCACCATGCTGGACTTTAGGTCTCCAGGACGTATTCATCTTATAGCTGAAAGTTTGTACCCTTCACCAACATCTCCTCATTTTCTGCCACTCTTCCTCTGGTAACCCACCCATTTATTCTCTGCCTCTGTGAGTTCAGCTTTTTAGATTCCACATATAAGCAAGACCATGCAGTATGGAACCATGAGACACCCCACATAACCAAAGCCATCTGGGACCATGGGACCCAGCCCCTGCCCCACCCCCAGTCAATGCTTGCCCTCTAAAACTGGAGGGATCACATTTCCTGGATTTTTACTATCCGGCAAAACTAGAGTAATCATAACAGTATGGTACCATCAAAAAAACCAAACAGGACCCATGGACCCATGGAACCAGTTACAGAGCCCAGGAACAAACCTGTGCACATACGTTCAACTAAACATTGACAATGGCACCACAAGCACACCATGGGGGAAAGGTAGCCTCTTCAATAAATGGTGCTGAGAAAACTGGATCTCCACATGCAGATGAACACGATAGCCCCAGCTTACTGAATTAGGTTTCATTCAGACACTTACACATCCCAATGGACTTGCCATTTACCTATGGAATAGGAGAGGGTGGAGCAGGACCCTCCTATCAAGACCCCTCCTACTCCTGGCAAGGGAGGATGGGGCAGCCTTGTGAACAGGAGGCCAGATAAGGCAGGATCTGGGATCTGCTAAAACCACAGTGTCAGGTTGGGAGGACCATGTGGTCCAGCCCCTTCCCCACCCCGATTTAATGTTCGTGCCTCTCCGCAGGAGGATTGGTCTGCTGTCCTTTAGCCTCTGCTGGAATCTTCTCAGGGGACCTACCAGTCATCCTCGCTTCTTACATGAAATTGCAATCACTGCAGCTTATGACCATGTAACCTAGTTAAACCCCGGGTATAAATCTCTTTAGGCGTGGCGTTGGGAGTATGGTCACAGATTAGGTGCTTTTACTGGCACTCAGGAATTTACAAGTAGGAATGGAATTCTCTTCACTTGAAAACAGGTCCCAACAGCATGTGTTCCGTATAAACATCCCTTTCCCGAGCAGACGTGGTGTTCTGCTGTTTTGCAGCTAATAGGTCCATCTGCCCTGGTTCACTGTGGCCTGGGTCAGTCTGTCACAGTCCACAGTCATCCTACTCTCAGAGCTGAATCCTGCAGACACTTCTCTGTGAGCCCAATCTTAGCGTCCAGGATCAGAGGCAGAACCTGCCTCAGGCGGGAAGGGTTTATGGACCATCAGCCCAACCCTCTGACACTTGGCACCTTCTCCCTCTTGCCTGCCCAGCTGCTATTCCACTCAGCTACGGACTTGCTGTGGCTACACCCCACCCTACATTTCCATTCCAGAAAAGAAAATCTCATCTTGTGCCTCTTATCTGGAAATTTCTAAGAAATCTACTGAGCATCCTAGCCCTTGGGGTTCCCTCCAGGGCAAAGGCTCTGGCTTACTTGGTAACACCATTTGCCTTTATAGCACCTCTGAGGGATTTCCATGCCACAGCCTGCCCTGAACCAATCCTCAGGCAGCTTTGAACACCTGCTCTGCCCTGTGTCACTTTCCACCTTGCACTTGGCTGACCGGACCAGGTCCCATACATTACCCGAAAGCAGCCTCCTATAGACCAACCGAGAGGTGGGTTGAGACTCTACCCCATGCTCATCTCCATACTAGGTGTTTATTCTTAAAGATTTTTAAATGATACACAGAATCAGCAGATGGTACACAGTGAAGCCACAGAGCAGCACACAAAAACTAGAAAGAACACCAGTAATGAATGGCAGTATAAGCAGAAGCCATGGGGTGGTGGGATACTAGAGAAGGCAGGGAGAGAGCAGAAGCCAAGGCAGAGCTCCACAGCAGAGGGAAGCCAGTGCAGGTACCGGGTTTCTGGCCTGCCCCACTGTCAACGGAAGAGCGACGCCAAACCCCAGATGAGAAACACCCCCTACCCCATGCTTCCTCCTGTCGCCTTGGCAACCTGCCTTGGTCTCTGCTCTCCACTAACTGAAACCACAAGGGTCCTCTCCAGGGCACAGGGTCCATCCTGAGCCCCGATTCAGCCACCCCACCATGCAGTGTCTACTGAGGTCACCCCGAGCATGGCAGCTGCCCTCACCAACGCCCTGAACCAGCACAGTCCTCTGAATGCAGGACCTGGGCTCCACAGCTATCCCAGCCTCTTCAGACATGTCGCCCAGTGTTCTCAGGGATTCATCTCATCATCCAGAAGTTGAAGGTGATCGTACCTGCTCCGCACACCCACGGGGATGCGGGGAAGATCAGATACGGTCACAGCATTTGAGAGCCCGGCAGCTGCGTGCATGTGGGAATAGCATTGTACCCATGATCGATGGCCACTCAGCCACCAGTGCCCCATTCACGACACAGCCCTCAAACTCCACTCCACAAATGTCCCTTTCACCCTCAACCTTCACCTCTGCAATCTCAGGGCTCCTGTCCTGCCCCTCATGCCCACCAGGTCAGCTCGTGGTGTCCTGTGTGCTCAAGCCCTTCCACTCCCCTTACAGTGGCCCAGCTCCATCAGGACAAGTTCTCCAGCCTTGTTTCTCACTGCATCCCTCTTTTTCTTCATTTCTGCAGATGTTGGACTTTGTCCCAGAAAAGTGGTATCCTCGGGATCATCACCACGACCCAACTTCTACCCCATGGATTCCAGATGGGTGGATGGAGTAAAACTTTGCCAACATGTGCCACCTTGGGTTCATCAAACCGCCAAGTCAGGGGGTTAAATCTCACCCCCTGGACATTATCAATTTCTAAAAGGCACTTGGATCAACAGTGCACTCTGGCTCCCATTTGACCTCATTTTGCTCCAAGGGGTCTGTGGTCAGGTACCAAAATCCCCAGTTCTCACAGTGAGATCCCTGGACCAGCAGCAGCATGAGTATCACCTGGGAACTTATTAGAGATGCAAATTCCCATGACCCACCCAGACCTTCTGAATCAGAATTTCTGCAGATAGGCCCTAGCATTCTAGGTTTAATAAGCCCCTCCCCAGGGAAAGGTTTCCTGATGCACACTTAGGTTTGAGAACCACTGTCCTATATTTAAAACTTCCTCGTCTCTGCACAGAGTCCACCCATTGTCTCCTGGGCTTCCACTCAGGGATGGTGACATCCTCTGGAAGGAACAGAAGAGTCTGATCCACCTTGGACCCTAAAAGCCAGCACAAGTGGCTCTAACCACTGCTCTTTCCCCTGTCCCTTATGTGATGTCCCATTACGGCATCTCCAGGTGCCCTCTGCCTCCCTAAGCTCCCATCCTCCTCAGCCTCCCTTTCAAAGATAACAAAGTCTTCTTCAGGCCTTGAGAGGTCAGCTGGAGTGCAAAGGGACAGACAGGCTTTATGCTTGGATCTGAGCCCCAGGCGCCATCTCTACCGATGTGTGGGCTGAGAAAAGCTGGTTAGATGGGCAGCAGGTGTAAGGTAGCTGACCCAATGCTCAAGCCATCAACCCAATGTCACCTCCCAGGACTGCTCTCACTACTCACTGATAAGGATCTTTAACCTGACAAATAGACAAAGCTCTCCACCTAACTGAGAAAACTCCACTGGATGGCCTCCTTCCAATTATCAACCTACTCTGCTTTCTTTGCCAATTCCACAAGCAAATGGTCCCTGCCTGCAGCCCCCATGTCCTCAATAGTGGGACACCTATTTTCTCCAAAATAAAAAGCCCTTCCAAGGCAGGTGCACCACCCGCTTCAGACCAGCTATGCTCAATGCCTGCTGCAGAACGCTGGCAAATGGTGGTTTATTCTGAAAAGTTCATTACTGTTGGGTAAACAAAGGAGGATTCTTCAAGGAACTCTCCAGTATCCATGCAACAATAGATCAAAGGAAAGCCCAAAGAAGCCAAAGAAAGAAGAAAGGGCTGATTCTGTCCCAGCTGGGAAACACCTGCCTTGGGACTGGGGACCTGAAGGGATCTTTTTCTTTTAGTGGCCCAGGAGGGGGAAGGAAATTCTGCCTCGACCTGAAGCAGAAGGCAGACAGGACCAGAATAACATGAATGTGTCATAGGGAAACATGGAAGAAAGCCTGGGAGGCTGGACCCTGTAGCTGAACAAGGAACCAGGAAGTCACTGTTCTGTGTCCTTGCTGACACTGGAGGAAGCCACGTGGACAGTCCCCACCCTGTGTTGTAGCCTCACATACTCACCCCAGTAGCCTGCAGATGTTCTTGAATTCTAGAAGCCAGACTTGCAAATAACTTGTTGCCCACAACTTACCCTCCTATCATTCACTCCATAAATATTTTATCAACGCCTTCCCCATGCTAGGACTTGGGAACACACACGGCCATGACTCAGCCCCTGACCTTGGGGACCCCTAAGTCTAGAGAGGAAGAGAGCAATACAGACCACAAAGCCATGCCTGGGATTTAAAAAGACATCAGAAAGAAAGGAAAAGAGTAGGTCATCATTATTAGAGGACACTGGGATCCACCCATGAGACAGAAGAAATAGCAAAGCATGTCTTGGGACCCCCAAAGTTCCATGTGATGTAAGTGGGAACTCAAAGGGGCTTCCCCCTCCTGAAATGATCCCTTTCCCCTGCTCCCCTCACAGTTCACTTTACTGAAATTAGGAAATCAAAAACCAGAAATAACCATGGGTGGGAGAAAAGCAGATGGCGATGCAGATTTAAAAAAAAAAAAAAAAGACTGGCCAAATTTGATAATCACTGAAGCTGCCATGAAAACATGTGGGTTTATTATGCCATTTGTTCTACCATACTGCATGAGTGTGTGATTGTGTATGTGTGTGTATATATACGTGCATTTTCCCACACACAAAGTGTTAAAATGCACCCATGGATGACTCTGAAGTCACCTTTTAAGCCCTCCAGGATGCTCCCTCCCCAGTTACTAATTTGACTGGAATCTACCCCACACCCCACCTGGAATCTCTCTGTCATCCTTAGACCCTCCAATGATCACTGAAGAATGCTGGTCATCTCTAGTGCCTAGAGCCAAAAGCAGATCTTCCCACTCTCACTGATACACCAGAGCTTGAGGGCATCCAGTCAACATGCCCAAGTGTGGATCTAGATAACCCATGAGCTACTGGTTTCTCAGGGCTAGACACACAAGAAAAGCTCATGCACATGTGTCCCAAGACAGGTACAAGGATGTAGATGTAGCTTTATTCCCATTTGCCAAAAATGGAAACATCCAAATGTCCATCCACATCCAGCCAATTGGTAAATAACTTATAGTATAGTCATAAAAGTATAAAATATCAAACTTCAGATACATGCTGCATCATAAATGAATTTTACAGACATAATTTTGAGAGACAGAAGTCAGACACACAATGGTACATGTTGTCTGAGTCTACTCATAAGAAGACAAAATTAGTTGGTTGGGGTAAAGGAAAGGCTACTAACCAGAAAGAGGCACAAGTGTTCTAGAAAGTACTAAAAATTTTATTATACCTTGTAGCTACATAGATGTTAAATTTCATCAACGATACACTCAAGATCTCTGCACTTTGAGCTACTCCTCACTTTTGTCTTTTCAATTAAGAAAAAAATTTTTTTTCTAACAGTTTTACATGTTGTATAATCACAGCACTTATTGTTCCAATATGGGGAGTTTTAAGAATATAAAATGTGCTATGAAAAAATGTCAGGACAATAGGTACAAGCCAGGACTCTTGGCCACCTGCTTCATTGGACATTGATTTCTGATATCTCTTTCTTGCCTGGACCAATGCTTCTCAACCAATCTGCAGACTAATCAGTTCTGGAGCTTTTTAAGAATTTCCTACCTAGGAATTTTGCTTTACTTTGGAATTCTGATTTATTTGATCAAGAGTAGGTCCTGGTTGTCCATTTTTGTTTTCTTTAAACTTTCTAGATAGTTTTAAGGTGCAATCAGAAGAGACAACATTAACCAAGGTACAACACAATGATCCTCCACCAAAAAGGCTCAGCCTATCCCATCAGTTGGAAGATTTGTTTTAGCATGGCTGCCTGGAGGAGATAAAGGGCAGTTCAGTTATATATGAGTTTGTATTTATCTTGGGGGGGGCGGGGTTCCTTTATGATGCATGAACCTCTACAATGTTTATCTTTTACTTCAAAGGTAAGTGTCCCATTTGCTCATTCACATCTGTTGGGTTTTTAGCTCTGACATTTATGTCTGATGTTAATTTTTTATTACGTGCATGAGATCTGGGTTCAATACCCAGCACCACAAGGAAGGGGGGCCAGGGAAAGAGTTTTATAGGATTGATTATTTACACAAGGTGACTAACCATCCTGGTTTTCCCTGGACCATCCTAGTTCTCACTCTGAAGGTCCCATGTTCCAGGAAACCCCTGAGTTCCCAGAAAAGGGATGACTGGGCAATCCCAGTAGATCTCTAGAATAATTGTGGGGCCCACATGCTTTGGGGAAGGGAGACCATAAATCTGAAAACTGCTGAAAATTCAGAGAAACCTCTGGTCCTGGTATTACAGACACATAGTTCCATAATAAGACTTCTGCTTTTCCAAATTCCTGTGCATGGTGTGCTGTGCCCCAGGCTACCATGGTCAGTATGGCTAACAGGCTCAGGAACATTCCTGATCTTGCCGATCTTGCCTCCCTTCCTTACAAGAGCTCATGAGAACAAGACAGCTCATCCACCTCTAATTCCAAGCTGCTGCCCATGATCCAACGTCACTCTTCCCTTAACAAGCCTGGCTTCGTTTCCCAGCACTGAGGAAGCTTTTTTTTTCACCACTCTCACACCTGGAAGTTCTCCTGCTTGGTCTCTACCTGCCCTGAAGATGGAGTCCTCACCTTCATAAGGTTTCCGTCTCTGAAAGCACATCCCTGGATTATGTGGAGTATTTTTTTTAAGTACCATGGGACACAGGTTCCTGAAGCAGATGGTTTCTACTGATACTTTGCCACAGATTAAAAAGGACTGGAGCCAACAGAGGACACACAGCCCCTGGAAGCTTCATGTATTGGCAGTGGGCCATTTAGCAGACCCCCCCCTCTCTATTTTTCATAATAATCCCCTTATTTCATCAGCAATGTGACACCCCCTCTTCTAGAGAAATTCATTTTCATCCACTTGATATGTTTGAGAAACCATACTTAGCCAGGCATAGTGGCATATGCCTGTAATCCCAGCAGCTCAGGAGGCTGAGGCAGGAGGATCCCAAGTTCACAGCCAGCCTCAGCAACTTAGCAAGGCCCTAAGCAAGTTAGTGAGAGCTTATCTTCAAAATAGAATATAAAAAGGATGTGGCTCAGTGGTTAAACCCCCCTGGGTTCAATCCCTAGTACCAAAACAAAAAGGAAAAAGAAAAGAAAAAAACTGTACTTAGCTTTCTGCCTGGTACCAGCTCACAAGTCAATCCTGTGTGACTAAGAAAACACATTCTCTCCTCCTTATAGACAGATTTCCATTTACTTGCTGCTGTGTTAAAGAAGTTTTACAGGAAGACACTGTACCCAGAAAAGAATAAACAAGGATACTCTTTATACACACTATTACATGAGAGGCAGCAAACAGGATAAAAGTACTTGAACTAGAATCAGTTATCAAAACTGCTCCCAGCCAGGTATGAGACGTCTCTTAACCTCTCAATACCTTGGTTTTCTCTTCTGTAAAACAGAACACTGGGACAAGATGATCTCCATGACCTTCCTTCTGCTCCAGAATGCTGCCATCTCTCCAGGTTACTGCATTCGCTTTCATCCACTGGTTATTTCCAATGCACTGTAATAAGAATTGAGTGTATGCTAAAAACAAAATAAGGTAATGATTGATTACAATGTGTGCTGTATTAAAGATTAAACAAGAACACTTTTAAAATACAAAGAATAAATGTATGCATTTCAGGGAAGAAACATGTTCGGCTGAGAAATATACAAAAAGATGTTCAACCTCATTAGTAATAGGAAAAAATTAAAGTGAGATGCCATTTTTCCTCCATTAAACTGGTAAAAATGTAAAAGAGTAATAATATTAATTGTAAGCCAGGATATGGAAAAGTGAGAGTATAATTTAGTAACTTTTTAGGGACAGTTTTATATCTACCAAAATGTAAAATTTTAGTGCCCTTTGACCTGAATCTATCAACCTATAACATAAAATATTTATATATGTCGTGCATATAAATAGTTTGGACACAAATTAACTGTCTTTCTACAGGAGAGTTGATTTGAATATTTCACTCAGAAATTGGTTAAAGGTGCTTTGCTTCCCTTTAAGAATCTTCACGTTGCACTTCAGAATTAAAAAAGAAAAAAAAAATTGAGGCTAGCTCTTCTGTCAGTCATGAACTATAATTTGCACTTGGCATCAGCCGCTTAGAATTAGTAGCTTCCCTCTTTCTTGCATCAGGTATAGATGACGTTTTAAGGTAGAAGTTCATCTGTCTACCTTCTCTGCCATTTTTTACAATACGAGAGAAGCCAAGTACAGTTGTACACACCTAGAGTCCCAGTGACTAGGGGCAGCTAAGGCAGGAGGATCACAGGTGCAAAGCCAGCCTTAGCAACTTAGTGAGCCCCTGTCTCAAAATAAAAAAATAAAAAGGGCTGGGCATGTAGGTCAGTGGTAGAGCACCCAGGGTTCAATCCCTAGTACCACAAAAACAAAAGCAAAGCAGAAGGCAAATGAAATCAGCCTTGTAAAAATCAGGTATTTTCCCCTGAAAAGACAGTCTTTCTGATTAAGAATTTCTTTCCTGTCTGCAAGGTAAATAATGTGTAAATCAGTCTGAGAAATAGAACATCCCAAACAATTAGAAAAGTCAAAGGTATCCCCTGCAGGTGACTTCAGTCTGACCTTCAGCACTTCTTAAGGTTAAAAAAGCCACAGGAGAAGAGAGGGAAATTCAGGTCAGCTATTGCACGAGCAAATAAGCCCTGCAGGATAGAGGAGTTTATTCCATCTTCAAGTTTAAACAAGACCTGAGCTCTTGAAAGGGGGCTCTGCTTAACCAAAAAAAAAAAGGCAGGGTGCACAAGAGATCCTCCATCCTCTCCAGAAAACGCTCTTCAAAATGGAAGGTGAGGGACTCAAAAGAATTTTAGGCTGAGGAAGGAGGATCGCGAGTTCAAAGCCAGCAACAGTGAGGTGCTACACAACTCGGTGAGACCTTGTCTCTAAATAAAATACAAAATAGGGCTGGGGATGTGGCTCAGTGGTTCAATTCCCGATACCAAAAAATAAATAGAAAAAAGAAAAAGAAAAAACTTGAAAAAGAAAAGGTTGGATTGGGCTCATTCTCTTTCTATTTGGGGCATTTTATTAACCTGAAGTTTCTGGACATACTATTCTCCATCTAAATAAAACAGAAGACAGTCTATCAAAAGGCAAATAGAAAGTATTTTTGTGGAAATAAGTTGGATGTGAACATTAGGCTGAAAGGTTAACCGTTAAATACACACACAGAGAGAAACCAGCAGACCCAGTGTGGCCAATGACCACACTGAAAACTAAAAGCCTTTAACATTCTGGATGTTTGAACATTTTCTCCAGGAGCCCAGTATTTTCATAGACACCACCTCATTTCTTCAGCTGACATTCTTAGAACGTTCCTAGAGGAAGCAACTATCCCCATTTTCTAACTATAAATTAGTAGATGCCAAAAACCTAACTGATTTGCCAAAGTTCAGACAGTCCCGAGTCCAGGCCTTTGTGCCAGGCCTGCAAAAAGAAACACCAAAAACAATCCCCAGGTCTCAGGGGCCAGCACCATCGACTCAAAACTTATATCTGAGCATTTCCATCATCATTTTAGACACGTTCTTTCTCCAAACCACATTGCAATAGAGCTGTTATTTTGGTTCCAAGAATGTTCTTTGATGGGGAAGAATCCAACGGGCCTCTTCCTCCATCTGAACTAGTTTGTCCAGACTCTTAGCTCAACAGGTGGGAGGAAGTGAAAAATCTGGGAACCAGAACCTGCCAACAGTGCCAACTCCAAACAGAAACCAATCATCACCCTAGCAAGCTGTCCCAACATGGATGTTAGATTAATCCCCATTCTGGGCCTAAGTCAGGACCTTTGCACTCAGTGTAAACAACAACCCACCAACGAAATCCCAGGACATTTTCTCAATGTCCCAAAGACTGATTGCTCATTCATTCCCACAAGTCCATTCAGGGTCTAGTCCCAGTTCTTGGTCCCAGTTGTCCTGAACTGATACCAGGCAGGAACTGTTCATGCTCTCTGCTCCTCTGCTCTCTCCCCAGGCCTTCACCTATGCTGCCTCTCTATCCAGAAAATTCTGCTTGGCTCTCTCGTCTTCACGACTCCTCACCTACCTCACCCATCCATCGGCTCATACGTCGCTTCTTCCAGGAAACCCTCTGACCTCTTGCGAACCATAATCACCCAGTTCCTCCCCTAGCATAGACCTCAGATGGCATTCCACATGTAATTCATTACCTGTTCACTTGTCTGCATTCCCCATTCAGACCATAAAGTCCATGAAGGCAGGGCCTTGCTCTGTGGTCGCCTTTGTATGGTAGTGCCAGTTGTGAATAACTGATTGAATAAATAGTCCAAATCAACAGATGCTATGGTTTGCTATTATAGCAGGCTTGCTGCAAGATACTGAGGATAGAAAGGTCAAGAAGGTATGGCCACTGCCTTCGTATATATATATTTGGGGGGGGCCAGTACCAAGGATTGAACTCAGTGGCACTCGACCACTGAGCCACATCCTCAGCCCTATTTTGTATTTTATTTAGAGACAGGGTCTCATTGAGTTGCTTAGCACCTCGCTAAGTTGCTGAGGCTGGCTTTGAACTCTCCATCTCCTGCCTCAACCTCACAAGCCACTGGGATTACAAGCATGCGCCACTGTGCCCAGCCTTCATATATTTTTTAATTTATTCATCCATGATGATTTTTATCTTTTTTTTCATGTAGACTTTTACAAAAACACAGCTACTCCTTGGGTAATATTTGAGAAGGGAGCCAGTGCCCAGGGGCCAGTTACCCCTAGACAGAGAATGCCCTTCTCTGTGTTCTTGATGTTTCTAAAATGTCTGGACTCAGGTGTGCACTTTCCTTTTCTCTGCATCTGTCCTTTCCATAAAACGACAACAAAAAATAGAGCCTCCATCTCTCTTGCCTCCACTCAATTAAAAAGGGGCACAATCCTCAGGCCCTGCACCTGATCTTCCTGATCTGTCTCTAAACTAGCCTCTTCTCCTACTCTTTGACAGCATCACCTTCATCTGGTTCTCAAAGTTGGTCCAGGGACCAGCAGCACCTGGGTGCATGTTAGATCCTGCATCCTCACCCTCAAACACACTGAACCAGAAATTCTGGGGATGGGCCTGCCCACCTGTGTTTTTTCAAGTCCTCCAGGTGAGTTTGATGCTTTCAAATCTGAAAAACACTGCCCTGTCCCTTATCTTAGCAGCACTTAATTGCAAGCCTGAGTTGTCCTGTTTATTTATTTAAACGCCTTATTTAGTTTTTGTCCTCCCTCACTGGGAGATTCCAACAGCATGAAAACTGAGAGCTGTCTGTGTTGATCAGGGTCTGTCCCTTCTAGGTGCTCAGTAAATATTTGTCAAATCAATAAACAAATCTCCCTATATCTGGTTGTTTTCCCCAATATCCCAGGAGCTGGCTGTGAACCATCCCTGAAGGAGTTAAACCTCCCTCGTGAGTCATCTGGCCAAGCTCTGGTTATCTGTCAGTGTTGATAATGCTCCAAGGACAGTAGGTGAGACACAGCACAGCACAGCTTTTTATCCTCTTTGCCTAAATCCTAGAGGCTGGAAAGCTGGTCAGGACCATTCTGTACTCACTCTTCCAAACTTCAGGGGCCTGAAGTGATTTCATATTGGAGACATTTGGGGACCTACAAATGGACTAGGATCACTAAGGATTCCCTATACAGGTGGATCAAATTCTTATAGCTCATCCCTCCTGGTGGTCCTGCTTTCCTCCAAGCACAAAATCATCCTCCCCTTCTCACACCCAAGGAAGTGGAAACCAGTTGTCCTTATGACATGAAATCTCATTTCCAAGTTCAGAGCATCAAGGTCCTCAAAGTCCTTTGCTTGTTAGGTTGAAGGGACAGGAAAGGTAGAGAAACGGCCATTCCAAAAGGAAGGTCAGAGCGGCCTCTTCCTCCACTCTCCACTCACTCTCTCCCGTGGTATTCTTACCACACACCTGTAACACTTGGAGAGTTCTGTCTGTGTTCCTCAGAAGAGGGGACTAGATCTCAGAGAACAGTTCTCCCAAGGTCATCCAGTGGACCTTGACCTCTAACCCAGTTCCCACCCTAAAGCCCTCCTTCATCTCCTGGGCCAGCTGCAGTGTTCACCCAAACACCTGCATGGTAGGGAAAGAAAAGGTGAATTTTCAGGAGAGAATGAACTAGGTGGCTGAGAACTCGTGGCTTCCAGCTTCGCCTGTCCACCCTGCCCTGAGTCCACCACGCCTCTCTTACTGGATTTGCCCTGGGCCTGCCTGGGATGGTTAATATTAATCCTGGGGCTGATGAGCACCTTTGCCACGTTCCCAGGGCCTCTGCGGAAGGGGGATGCTGAGTCACTGCCTACGTGGCAGCCTTGTGTCCACACCTCCCAGGCAGCCTCTGCACCCAACCCAGGGGCCCCTTCACTGCTGGAAGGGGAATGTGGCTGCTTTCACTTGCTACATGGAGAAAGGAAGGATGAAAGGCACCTTAGCAATGGAGGGAGAAGGAATTCCAAGCAGCTGAGCCAAGAGATTCCCCGATGATCTCTCTGCCTTTTACATCTCCAATCTTACCCACTCACTTCAACTAACGGCAAGGGGAGGGTGCGCTACTGTGGAATCAGATTTATAAAAAGCAGGCTGGCACCTATGAGGAAGGTTTAAACACCACCCTGCACACCTGCAGACCCTCCATCAAGCCCCTGCAGGTTCCAGAAGCAAAGGCCCCAGGTTTCTCTGCCTCTCTGCTACGCCCCCATCATCCTGTCCAAAGTCCAAATTCACCTCTGCCCTGAGGCTCTCACCCTCTGGAGTGAGCATGTTCCAAGATCCCAGGTAAGGATGTAGAAGCAGGGCTTGGCACACCTTTCTTCCCACCCCTGTGTGTCTTTCACCAAGGGTGATAAGAGACGGGTAATGTGCAGTCAGGATTCTGAAAACGCATGATTGGCAATTTGACATGCATTTGCCAACAGCAGAGGAGAGAGGAGGACCTACCCATGTTCAATTGCATTATTCTGAGTGGAAATTGCCCTGCTGTTTCTGGGCTTGTCTTTAAACCTGAAAAGACATAGCAGTGCTGATGTGGGTTTTCAGGTGTGGGCTGGGGACAGCCATTGTCTCAGCTTTGATGCCCCCAAGAGTGTTTGAAACCTCAGTAAGTTCAAAGGAAGCCACTCTCCACCCCTGAGCTAATGATAGGGGAAGGTGGAACCGTGGCAGAGAGTGGGGCAGGGAGAGGGAGAGAATCAACACAGAGCAGAAGGGAGGGAAGAAGGCACCCGCCACTGTCAATCAAGCCTCAGTCCTGAGACTGAGCCTGACTTCGGGGAGCTGGAACTTCCATAGCTCCTGTCCCACTGAAACATGCGGGGATGCTCCACGCTGAGGGCACTGTCTAATCGCCACTCTGATTCACACCATGATTAAATTGGCAACTTGGGCAAGAAGTAAAATCATTCAGGGCAAAAACTCTGGGAAAGAAATCAAGGGAACTCAAACCCAGAACAGAGACAGATGAGTGAATAAATGGCAGAACAGTCCAAGCCACTCGCTGTTCTAGACACCGACTACGTTTACCCTTGGAGCAGAGGAAAACTAAGCAGAGAGGCTGAGTCTCTGGACTGCGTCGGCTCCTCCAGAGAGTCACCAGTTCCCACTGAGGGTCACACCGTGTTTCTACACCCTGCTGGACTGTGACATCCCTCACCAACTTGTGCCCTGTGCAGGTCAGAGCACGTGGTTGACATCAGGCCCACAGTCTGGGTCAGCTGTGCTGGGGGCCCAGATCCTGTTCCTTGCGCACATGACCCCAGTTGCAACAGTGGGTTAAAGTTCACAAGCAGCCTGGTGAAAAGGTCCCTGGATCAGCTGTACCTTCCCTACCAGATAACCCGAAAGGAGAGAAAACATTTTACAATACCTCTGAGCTGTCCTTCCGGCACCTCCCTAACAAAGGCCCCTAACCAGTCTTTCTGGTACCGATCCCCAATTACAACTGGATTAACAGAATCTTCATATTTTTCCAAAATAAACAATGAACGTGGTGGTTTATTTTCCAACACGCTGCTTCAACGTCCAACTTATTTTTAGTAAAATAAACCATCAGCTTTCCAAAGGGTGCATTCACAGGTAAGCCCAAAGAGGTTTTTCTCCTTTCAAATTGTTCATGAAGTCAGGGTTCGGGATCCACCAAGCAAACCCAAGAAATGGTGCTCTAATGAGTCAGCCATGGGCCCCAGTGCTGGCAGGAAGAAATGAGCAGAGTTCTGCAGAGAGGACCTGAGCTTTGTCCTCTTGTCAAAATGTTTAACTAAGGAATCTTTAACTAAGGAATCCCATAGGATGGACCAGTAAAATATACAAGGAGGAGGGGAGCGCACCTAGGCCTAACAGATTTGGAGTCAGATAGGGAAAGGGCACAAAAATAGAGCCCATTCCTTACTGGGCCAGCAGTAGAGTTGGAAAGACAACAGCAAAACTCATAAAATAACAGAAACACCTTTGTTGCTAGACCCAAGACATCTCCAGTATGGTCATGGTTTCGGTGGAATGGACAGGTAGCTTCATTTTTGAACAGAGGGCATGCATAGAGGGTGGGGCAGTCATGGTGGGCTGTGAGTTTGGAAAGGGATCTTGGGACAAAGGACTTGAGTAGGATTTGAATCAGAATGGAAAAAGGCTGTGATTCCTCAGGATTTCACAGACCCTCTATTCTGTCTCCTTCAACACACTCCCCTGGGCAATTTCTCCCACAGCCTCCACTACTACCTCAATACAATGACTCACAGTCTTTATCTTCAATCTGGCTCTTTCTCCTCCACACCTGGTTCCAATGCTCTGGGGGTTAATTTCTCCACTGTCTGAAAGAACTTACCATCTTTCCCCACCTCTGAATGTACCTGCTTTCGTTCTTCTCTTATCTCTTGTCCACGTGCATCAAAGGGCAATGCCCAAACCGGACAATGTAAGCTCACCATAGAGTACTTCCTCCCCCGTCCAAGCCCGGTTGGTTCCACTTTCTAACTGACTCACTGCCAGCCCTGTCTCTATCCCTGTGTTCCTTCTGTCCTTGTCTCAGATCCTCGTTATTTCTGTTGCCCTCTACCTGGTCTCCCAGACTCCAGTCTTGATGCCCTCTGATTTTTCATAGCAGGTCAATCTTGCTAAAACCATCTTCTACAAAACCATTCTTTGCTGCTGAATGCTTGTGAACCCCTCTTTTCAAAGCATGACAATAAACAAACAGACCTGGGCTTTGCCCCAAGGCACAGAACTTGTGTGTGTGTGTGTGCAGCATTTTAAAATAATGATTCTAAAAGCTTAGCATGTTCTTAGCAAGACTAATTAGTTGAAATAGGAAGCTGCCAGATGGCACATAATGTTAATGATACCCATGGTAGGCCATCCAATAGCACCCCTAGTTGATTTGGAGATGCTGCTCCTTGGTTTCTGCCCCTGAACCAGGGTGGCTAATTTTGGCTGTGCACATGAGACTTTCAAGGTCAGGCCCAATGACCTATTATTGACCTTCAGGTACAGCAAGTTCCACTCAAGTTTGCACCACTCTAGGGCATTCGAAAGGATGGTGCTCTCTCCCTACTTTGTGCCTGGGCATGATGCGGTTCTCTCTGGTTTCTCTAGTAACTCAGTGATTCTCTACCAGGGACCATTTTATCCCCCCAGGGGACATTTAGCAACATTTGGGGACATTTTAATGGTCCTAACCTGGAGGAGGAAGAGTTGCTAACAATGGCATCTAATGGGTAGAAACCGGGATGCTGCTGAACATTCTGCAACATACAGAACACAAAGGATGGTCTGGCCCCAAAATGTTTGACAGTGCTGAGGTTGAACATCCAGGTCCAGATTCAGATCAGCTCAGCTCTCACCCACCTGCTCCCCCAAAGTTCTCCCCTCCTCCACGAAAGGAAGAGAAGCAGCCGCTGCCTCAAGTCCAACTGTGGCCTGCAGCAATTATGTTCGTGTGGTTGTTTCCTTCTCTGTCCCTTCTCCAAGCTCCTTGAAGGCAAGAATTATGTATTCTTCCTCCCTTTACGCCCCTGCAACATCCCACAGCATAAGGTCTCAGGGACTAACATGCAAAGAGAAAAGTCACTGAGTCTGATCAAGGACAGCAAGTGTTGCTACAATGCCTCTGAGAGAGACGTCCACCCACGAGACACACAGCCTTACACTTATACTGCCACGGTGGCATTTAACATGTAAACTTACACTGCCACGGTGGCATTTAACATGTAAACACTGCGTGTGCTCAGTATCACAGCAAGATTTTTAATCATGATTTATTGTTCACTTCGGCTCACACAATAAAAATAGCTGGGCAAACCAGTACATCAAGACCAAAAGAGGACTTCAAATACCAACTATGGCTCTTGACCAACCACAGAAAAATACAGTCATTCCTGTATTTGGGGGGGGGGGGGGCTGAGGGGATACTAAGGATTGAACTCAAGGTCACTCAACCACTGAGCCACATCTCCAGTCCTATTTTTTATTTTATTTGGAGACAGGGTCTCACTGAGTTGCTTAGTGCCTCACTTTTGCTGAGATTGGCTTTGAACTCTCGATTCCCCTGCCTCAGCCTCCTGAGCCGCTAGGATTACAGTCATGTGCCATGGCGCCTGGCTTCATTCCTGTATTTTGATGTCACAATCCATAGATGCTCAAGTCCCTTGTATAAAATGGTGCAGTATTTGCATGTAGCCTGCTCCCGTCCTGTATATTGTACATCATTTCTGGATTACTTGTGATACATGATACCCTGTATATGCTGTCAGTAGTTGTAATATATTGTATAACTTAGGAAATAAGGACTAGGAAAAAAATCTGTACATGTTCAGTACAGATGCATTTTTTCCTGAATATTTTCTATCTGAGGTTGGTCAAGCACAGATGTGGAACCCCTGGATGCCAAGAGCCAATGATATGCCTGCTCAGTGCTCATGTTGCTTTGAGAAAAGTGAGGAAATCAAGGTAGGAATGTCACTCAAGTTCTTGGAGTGACGGTATAAAAGAAAGAGCCTTCAGGATCCCAGGAGTTACTGCCTTCCCTCCTGGTCTCACACACACATACACAAAAATATGTGGAATAAAATAAGCAAAATGTCCCCCAAAGCAAAGCCTCCTCCATGAAGCTAGCTCACCAGATTCCAGAAGGCCAGCTCAAGAAATGAGAATGCCACTGTGTGAAAAGAGAAGACTAAGCCCTTGGAGTCAGTCAACCTGCTACAACCAAGGGTCCTTTTTTTTTTTTAAACAGGGTAGCCTAATGCTACCCAGGCTATCTCCAAACTCCTGGGATCAAATGAGCTTTGCCTCAGCTTCAGAATAACTGTGACTATAGGCACTGGCCACTAATGCACAGCCAACCAAGGGTCTATTCAATGCCACCATAAAGGATGTTTGGGACTCAGGTACCCACCCACTCTTGCCTCAGACATTGCCAGTGTCTCAATACCCTTATTCAAGAGACAGGACCACAGTCAGTCAATGAGAAGAACTCATGGGAAGGAAATATAAACATCAAGATCAAAATGGGAAGTAAACCAAGCATGGTGGTGCACACCTGATTCCAGTGACTTGGGAGACTGAGGCAGGAGGATAGCAAGGTCAAGGCCAGCCTCAGCAACTTAGCAAGAACCTGCCTCAAAATTTAAGAATTTAAAAAGGACTGGGGATGTGGCTCAGTGGTGAAGCAACCCTGGGTTCTATCCCCAGTACCAAAAAGAAAAGAAAAAAGACAAAAGTAAGTGAAATAAACAGGTTGCAGAAAAAGACCACAAATCTTCCCCTCTCCACTATGCATGCATTTTATGCTCAGTTTGCAAAAGGGATCAAGACACCATGCCTATTGCTGAGAGCTTCAACATTCCTGCTGAACCCCAGCAATCTGTATGGAAACCATATAAAAGGTCTCAATGGGGCCATGTGCTCTGCTTCCCCAGAGGAAGCAACTTCATCACAGGACTCTGCTCATAATGGTCCCCAGCACAGGCTACCATGAGCCCCTTTGAGATGCATGTGTGATAGCAAGAGACTAATGTGGCGCTGTTATTGTACCAGATAGAGCAATAGATAGGGACACTGCATCATGTCACAATATCCCCTAAGGATTAAGATGGCAAATGAGTGGGATGGCACTGGTCCATCAGAGTCACACCCACACACAGTGAAGAATACTCCTCTGTCCCTGGTGTGGCAGCAGGTCCTGAGATACAGCAGCTACAATTGCTGTTGGAAAAAGGTTGCCTGTTTTTTCTTCCCAACAGACTTAGTTTTTTCTTCATGGGCTATTTGGTTCCTTTTCTTTTCCTATAACAAAACACCTGAGGCTGGATACTTTATTGTTTTTTCAAGGAGGTTTATTTAGTTCAGTTTTGGAGACTGAAAACTCAAATAGCATGACATCAGTCCTGGCGAGGGCCCCCCTGACTACATCACCTCATGGCAGATGGTATCACAAATGGTGGGAGCCAAAGTGAGAGGGCAGATCACATGGCTAGACAGGAAGCCAGAGCAAGGGGAGGGTCTTCTCAAGAGAAATAACTCAGGGGTCCATGAGATCTACCTTCAATCCCTTCTGAGGGCATGCCCCCAGTGACCTAAGGACCTCCCACCAGTCCCTCCTCTTAAAGGTCCCACCACCTCTTAAAGCTGAGGATCAAGCTTCCAAAACATGAACCCTTGGGAAACAAACCACATGCAAACTATAGCATGAGATTTCACTCCTTTTCTGATGGCTCAGAGCCCTCTCCTTTGGGTGGGAAAGGATCAGCTTAGGAGCTGAACTTTTCCATCAGGCTGAACCTGATGGGATCAGTCAGACTCCAGCTAACTTTGGGATTCCTGTCCTGGTGTCGCCTACCACCCTCCCCAAATGCTGGCCTTCCTTTGTCCATCCTTTGCGGAGTATGGGTTTCAAGCCAGGTACAGCAACAAAAACTAGGTACATGGAGAGCAAGCATGGGACTTGCAGGGCCTCAGAGTCAGGCTTATGCTCCCCAAGAGAAATGAAGCTGTGGACGACCATCCAGATGACTCTGATGAGTTCTTGTTGTTGTTGTTTTTGTTGTTTTTTAATTATACTCTGCCCTGAGTATATGGGTGTGTAAGGGGAAAGGACATTGGTTTAAAATAGTGGTTCTCAAAGTATGGTCCTGGGGACACCATCACATCCTGAGAACTTGTCAGAAATGCATATTCTTAAGCCCCAACCCAGACACACTCAACCAGAAACTCTGGGTGGGCTCCAGAAAGTTATATGATACCCAGCCCTCCATGTGAAGGATGGATGAACAGGTGAGGAAGCGAGGAAGAAAATCACAGATAGGAAAAGGGACCTCCCTAAACAGAGAACCAGCCAGGCAGGAGGAAGGAGGTGTGCCACAGCGAACATCTCTTTTACAGGCTTTGACGTTGACCGTTTCCTCTCCTCCAGGAAGGTTTACACACCCTCTCAGTCATGGCTTTCTTCTTTTGAATACTTATACCAGTCATTGACAATGAGGGAGCAATGGGGTGCAAGGGAGAAGAACTTTCATCAGAATATACGTGTGCCCCCTGCATTTTATATAGGAGTAGTGGATTTAATATTCACAGCAATGAGAGTTATAAAATCTAGGCAAACTGGAATGTGCTGAGAACTATGAATTAGAAGTATTGTTTCTGTTTCTTTAGACTTAACACCATTCATAGTAGATAGTTTAAAAATATTTGTTGAAGAAATTCATGAGTGTTTACTCCCCTAAAGAAAATTATTACAACAGAATTTTGAAAGGTGGCCTCTCCTTGGCTTCTCCCAACTTACACCCACTTCCCTTCTTCCTCTCCCTTTCTTACTATAGGGTGGCATAAGCCTGTCGCCCACACATGGATCCACTGTGGTTCCATCCAGAAAGCTCCTATTATGTACCATGCAGAATGCTGAGTCTGGGAAATGAGTAACTAATGAAAAGTTTCTAGCAGTAAAGAGGCAGCTCCTGGTTGAGTATGCCCTATGCTGAATATTTCAAATTTCCGAGGTTTTCACATTTAGGAATATTTGCATAGAGTTTATCAGTAGAGCATCTCTAATCTAAAAATCCAAAATGGTAACAAAATCTTTTTGAGGGATTATGTCAGCACTCAAAAACTTTTGGATTTGGTGCATTTTGGATTTTTGGATTAGGGTTGCCCAACCTGTAATTAATTGAAAAATTAAAATGTAAAATAGTTGGTACTGTGAGAGAGACTCCCCTAAACAAAGCAGGGTCACTTCCAAAATAACTGTTTTGCTTGCCACTGACAAGGACAAGAGCTATCATACTTTGAAAACAACTACATAGAACTGAATTTCCCCTTCTTCTCCCCGAGATTGCTGGAGGAAGAAAGGAACTCATATACCACCCAGTTTTAAAATCTAATCAGAAACAATCTATTTCATGCCCAAACACCAAGCACCTCTTCTATGCCACACTCCAGATGCCCACACAGTTTGAAGGATTTTAAATTAAAGCAAAAGTTTAGGCTTATTTATTTCTAGTGCAAAGAGTAAATGTGTAGATTAAAGAATAATTTTCTGTACTAAGTTCAGCAAACTCTTTTGAAATAAATGAAGAAATCAGTTTTGCTATTGGGTATATAATTGCTATGTCATATTGGGACACATAGCCACAAGTTTGTCCTTGGAGTGTACTTTTTAGAAGAGAAGGTAGCTTTCCATAGATCAGGGGAAGTAGTTTTGTCTTGGATTAAATATTTCTCTGTATTAAACCTCAAAATGACTCAATCCAAAACTATTATGTGCTACAGGGTAGAGTAGGAAAACATAAAGAGAACAGATTCTGTCTGGCACATAAGAGTCCACATGCTGTTGTACTTTTTAGAATGCGTGCCTGTGGTCTATTTGTGACTTTAATTGAGCACCCAAGGTTTCCCAGTCAACCAAAAGGTGCTTTCCATTGCTGGTGGGGATGCAAAACAGTTCAACTCCTGTGAAAAACAGCTGGATGATTCCTCAAAAAGTTAAATATAAGCCAGGTGCAGTGATACATGCCTGTGATCCCTGTTGCTCGGGAGGCTGAGGCAGGAAGACCATAAGTTCAAAGCCAGCCTCAGCAACTTGAATACTTAGCATATATTACTGAGAGAACAACAGTGACACTTTCTAGTTTTCCAAGACCTTCCTCAATTGAGGGAACAGGAGATGGTGTTTTTTTTTGTTTTTGTTTTGTTTGTTGTTGTTGTTTTTGGTACCGTACCAGAGATTGAACTCAAGTACCCCAGCCCTAGTTTGTATTTTATTTACAGACAGGGTCTCTCTGAGTTGCTTAAGGCCTTTTGCTGAGGCTGGCTTTGAACTTGCCATCCTCCTGCCTCAGCCTCTGGTGCCTCTGGGATTACAGGCATGCACCACTGTGCCCAGTTGAGATGGTGCCTCTTAATGAAACTATCTATAGTTCTTCCTGAAATTAAGAGGGAGAGGTAGGGTTTTTTTAATGTGGGTGTGGGAGAGAAAGGACTCAGTAGAGAGAAAAGGAGAGGGGACAAAGGACAGGTGAACTCAAGTAAGCCACTGGGAACCATGAAGGAAGCAGAGCATCTGTGACTTGGTTGTCCAGGAAGTCAGGACTGGGGCTGGGAAGGACAACTTGGTATCCTTTTATCTTGAATAAGCATTCTACACCTTTATTTCAGATGGAAAAAAATTATATCAGTTCCCCAAGGCACTAACAACATATACGGGGGTGAAATTTAGGGTAGAAAGCACAGGAGCTTCTTCCCAGGGTACCAATAGCACTGCACTTTTAGGAACCCTGCTTACTGGTCAAAATTTCCACCTGGTTCATACAATCCAAACCAGCAAGGCAACAATCCGACCTCATTCTCAATAACATTTCAGGATGCAGGAAATTTACATGCTTAATTAAAACAAGTGTCTACACGTTATTTCACAGCTTTTGTTACCACTTTCACACACACAAAAAATTTAAACTTAAAAGATGCACAGGAAAGTATTCTGCAAGATTTAAATTGCTATGTAAACTTTAGGTTCCCCATGCACCAGTGCCTTAGGCTGCCATAACAATCCCACAAACTGAGTGACTTAAACAACAGAAATTTATCTTCCCATGGTCTGGGGGCTGGAGGTCCAAGATCAAGGTGCAAGCAGCTCTGGTCTCTGGTGAGGTCTGTCTTGCTGGCTTGCAGATTGTTTCCTTCATGGTGTCTTCATGTGGCCTTTCCTCTGTGCATCTGAGAAAAAAAGAGATCTTTGGGGACTCTCCTAGTTCTTGTGAGAACATTAGGCCTAAGCCATGCACAGTGGGGCACTTCTATAGCCTATCATCCCAGTGACTCAGGAGAGGCCAAGGCGGAAGGATCGCAAATTTGAAGCTATCCTCAGCAACTGAGCAAGATCCTGTCTCAAAATTTAAAAATAAATAAATAAGGTCTGGGGATGTGGCTCAGTGATGAAGTGCCTTGTTTTTTTGTTTGTTTTGTTTTGGGTACTGGTGATTGAACCCAGGGTTGTTTAACCACTAAGCCACATCCCCAGCCCCTTTTATTTTTTGTTTTGAGACAGGGTTTTAGGGCCTTGTTAAAGTGCTGAGACTGGCCTCAAACTTAGGATCCTCCTGCCCCAGCCTCTAGAGTCACTGGGATTACAGGCATGCGCCACGACTCCTAGCTATATTCTCACTTTTTATCCTCACAACATGTCTGGAGACAGACAAAGCTGGCATTACCCCAGTATATAAAAGAGAAATCTGAAGGTTGCCTGTTCCAGGAATTTGCCTGGGGACACCAAACTGATAAGTGGCAGAGCTAGAATTCAAACTCAGGGCTGCAGGACTCTGGGGTCCTTAACAGAAAAGAAGAATTCCCAGGTTCAACTAAAATCATATATATTCAGTGCCTATGAGGCACCTCATGGGGAGCAGTACATAAAATGAGAGGCACCTCTGGGATGAAAAGCACATGACCTTGGGAGTCAGAAACATGGGCACATAGGCTAGTGTGTCCCGAATGTGCCTCATGACCCTCCCTTTCTCCTTTCATATACAATCACGCACCAGGTAATCTTTCAGTCAACAATGGACCACCCTGATGACAGTGGTCCCCTAAGATTATATTATCCAGTGACATTGCAGCCATCTTTGTCTGTGTAAGGACACTCTATGATATTCTAATGGTGACAGAAATCTACCATTGATAGGTACATTTTCCTTCTTCCTCAAAAGCCCTCTAGCCCATGATTAACTTGCCCTTTGAGAGTCTTGTCTCTATGGTTCTAAAATCAATCCCTTTCTGCCTTGAAAGTGAGTTTAATTTTCACAAGTTCACATTTCCTCAACCCCAGCCGTCCTTACCTGTTGATAGGCCCAGTTTAATTCTGTTACCTGCTTCTCTACTACAACTGCTCCTGGTTTGTTCTTGAAGGTCTCCTCTGAACCTCATCCACCTCCCAAGACAAAACTTTTTTACTGTTACCAGCCTAAATCTCAGTGAATTACAGCGTCTTTCTCCCAAGATTGAAAAAATCATGAAGCAAAGAACCACAAATCTCCTCTATCTCCAGGTCAGGATGCCACATTCTCCATCTTCCAAACTGGCACTTCCTGCATACGGGAGGTACAGTAAATACCCCCTCCAGCAGTGCAGTTTGTATGAATTGACAGCGGGTTAAATCCCAGACGTGAACATGTGAATAACTGAGCTCCTTGGGGAGGGAAGCCCTGTGAGATCCCTCTCAATCTGGCCTACACCAACTCCTGACGCAGCAAAAAAGAAAATACACTACAGATGGGCATTCTCTATATAAGCTGTGCTCTTTAAACCTTTGCCTCCTTTGGATTAATAAACACACTTTGACGTTACACTAACATGATTTCATCAGGTAGACAAAACGCCAGAGTGCCTTTTGATTAAAGCAGACTTGTTTTTCCAAAGCTGTTTTTAAATTTTACATTAATTATCCCAATTTGCCCACCATTGAGAGTTCCCCCAGGATGCAGGACTTCTGGTGGTAAAACTGGAAGAGGCCCAGGGAAACAGGGACAGCTGGTGACCTTATTAACTGATGGAAGACTTGGAACCTGTTGTGCAGTGGGCGACCTGGGGGGATGGCTAGCTTCTTCTTGGTTAAGTCAATTCATTTTTTGAGGGGGTTTAATCCTACTTTGTCCTACCAAAGGGATTGTATCACCTGCCTCAGAGTCCTGTGGTGGGATAAAGGATTCCATTTGTATGACTGTACACAGCCAAAGCTCTGCATGTCAGGGGGTAGTGGGCAGGTGGTCATTGGCTCATGAAGGCTCAGGTGGTCATTCCCAGCATTCATAACCTGGCACCTGTGTACAGTTTCACTTTGACATGTGTCTATGCCAAGAAGAGGTGTGACAGGATGAGTAATGAAGGCAACACTAAGGTCAAGGTCAAGGTCAAGGGCTGGAATGCCAAATTGGGCTCAGGGGCACAGACAAGTTTTAACATTGAAACAGCGGTGTGGGATTTGTTTGGTAATCCTAGGCAAGAGGTTTTAGGTGGGTGGTGGGCACGGGAGATCTGTCAGAGTACAAGGGAGCCTGCAGCTCAGAGACCTAAATGGCCCCAGAGGGTGCCATCCAGGAGCAATTCAACCACCTGGAATGTGGATTAAAAGCAAGAAGAGGAAAGAAAAAAAGACCACAGGGGAGCCAAAATCAAAGACCTTCATAAAAGAGACCCTCTCAGACCTTGCCTCAGAGCATGATGCCAAGATGCTTGGTTATCTTTCTTCCATTGCAACACAGAGGCTAAAAGTCAGGAACAGAAATGCCTTTGCCAATCCTCTATGAGCAAGGAGGTGTGTCCATTATCAGTCCATCAGCAATTGAGAACACAAAGCAATGAAAATAATGGGTCTGAAGGGGCCATTTACCATAAGTAACACTAGGATCTTGAGGGTCCATGATAAAAGCCAAATGAATAGTTCAACTTTCACCAATGCTGCCCTCCAAGTTTGCAAGATGCCTTATGCCTTGAGAGACTGTCCAGGTCACTCATTCACTCACCCACTCTAGTGTATAGTGTAAATGAATTTTGGTGTATCCATACAACAGAATACTACTCAGGAACAATAAAGGAATAAACTATTGCTACAGAGAAAAACCTTGATTGATATGGGGCTGGAGGAAGCAGATCCAAAAGAGTCTCTTCTGTAAGATTCTATTTATTTGAAATTCTACAATAGGCAAAACTAACTTGTGATGGCAGAAATCAGAAAGTGGCTCATTCTTTTTTTTTTTAATGTTTTTTTAGTTGTTGATGGACTTTATTTTATTTATTTATATGCAGTGCTGAGAACCGAATGCAGTGCCTCACACATGCTAGGCAAGTGCTCTACCACTGAGCCACAACCCCACCAGAAAGTGGGTCATTCTTGAAGCAAAAGAGCATGTTTTAGTTTTGTGTTAACCTATCGCAGAATGCCAAAGACTAGGTGATTTTAAAGAAAAGAAATTTATTTCTCACTGTTCTCAAGGTTGGGAAGTCCAAGGCTGAGAAGCCCACATTTGCATCATCCCATGGTGAAAGGTGGAAAGGCAAGAGAGTCTATGTATGCCAGAGGGAAAGAGGGAGGGAGAGAAAGAGTAGGGCAGGGACTGAGCTCATCTTTTTATCAGGAAAAAAAAGATGAGCTCATCTTTTTATCAGGCATGGGGTCCTGGACAGGAGAGAAAAGAAAGACAAAGCTGAGAAAGCAGAATAGGGTCAGCTGGTGGAAGGTGTTTGGACTTTGTCCTGTGGCCAGGAGAGAGCTCATGGAGATTTTACAGAGGTTTCAAGCCAGAGAGTGAATGATCAGAATTGTTTTATCAATGGATAACTTGGCAGTGCAGGGGAGGATGGCCTGGAAGAGGGAGGTGATAGGACACAAAGACCAGTTACCATGACTGAAAAGCCCACAGAGGGGGACACAGTGGCAGTAGGCAAGGGATCAGGCTTTTTTTTTGGGGGGGGGGGAACAATCCATAGGATTCAATGACATTTAGTAATGCTGAGAAGAAGCAATAAGAGCTGGAGATGACTTTAAGATGTTCAGCTGGGGAGTTGGCCAGGAATCCTCCTTTCCCCAAGATCACAGCAAGCTACAAGAGGGCAGGCGATTTGCTTAAGGTGCCTGCAGAACTCCCAGGAGCATTGGTCCAGTTGGTCTCTAGAAATAATACGTAGAGCTCAGAAGGGAGCTCTGGATTGATCAACATCCTCCTGAGCACAGATATGTCCAACCAGATGCAAATGTTGACTAGGGTGTGGGGGAGGGGAGCATGAATGCAGGCTGTTCAAACTTTGCTAAAAGATATGGAAATAAGCAGCACACCTCTCTGTCCACCTGTAGGGTTTGCAAGGAGAGCATGGGCTTTGGAACCAGGAGACCCAGATCCAAATGCCAGCACGCCATCTCCACACAGAATTGGGGAGAAAGGAATAAACAGGTGAAGAGAAAGAGGCCTCTAAAGCCAACAGGTGTGGGGGAGCACCTTCCAACCCCCTTCTTCCACCTGCAGCCAGCTTATTCCTGCCCTTGGAAATGCCCTTCATCATATAGCAGAGCTCCCCAGTCTGCATCTGAGGTCCAGAAAGCTGAGAGCAGTCGGGACAGCCATAGAAAGAGCATTTCATAAGTGCAAATGTTAGTGCTTTGGGGCGTGACTATATGCAATAAGTTCTGAGCTTATTGCAAAATGAGAATGCATGTATTTTTTAAAAATCACAAATTTCAAGATAGGTGATAGTAGAGAGAGTATTAAACCAAAGACTAGAACATTCAAAGCACAGGAACCAAGGGGATATCTATAAAGCTGGCCTTCCCTGCCTTTCAGCTTCGAGGCCTGGGGTGATGTAGTCACAAAGAGCCTAGATTTAGAAATTAGCCAGAGACAGGCTTGAATTCTGTTTCTGCCACTCGCCAACTTCATGAGTTTGTATGATTTAATTTCCCTGGGATTGGAAGTTCTCCCCTGTCAAGTGAAGCTCACAGTAACCCTCCATATGTTCCAGAGGGTTATGTGATAAGCACATGCACACAGTGAGCTTGCCCACAGAAAGTGCCCAGCACCTGGCAGGATTTCTCTCGCACTCTTTTTCTGCTTCATCTGCCCTCAGAAGCGATCCTGGTCTCTAACCAGTAGGCCCTCCTCCACTGCAGAGAAGCCACATCTCCTCAGAAGATAGCCGCAGTCCTCGCTTATCTGGGCGAAGAGTTTTCAGATGAGGTACTCCTGAAATGACATGCTTTGGACACTTTTAGTAAACACAGCAGCAAAACAGGAAACAAGGCAATGTTAAAGGAAATCTCCGCCCCTGGGATTCAGCTGGTATTTGTCTTGTTTCTTGCCCACACTGCAAGGTACATGTATGTGGTGCTATAAATAACATGTTTTATCAGGAAATTTTGGCTGGTGCAGAAATGAGTGGTCCACTTACTGAAAGGGATTAGATAGATGTACGAAATTTGTCAACTTTGTCTGCAGGATGATTATGTGATTCTTATGCAGCTTGGGCCATTGTGGTGAAAGAATTATAGAAAACTTCTGGTCAGATGTATACAGATTTTAAAGGGCTTTTTTTTTTTCCCCCCTAAATGCTTTGATTTATAAGCTATAAGAATTCATTCCAAAGCAGGTTAGGACTCCTATGGCAGGTCAGTGGGGAAGATGAACACACCAGAAAAGTGTCAAAATGAATTAAACATTGCTCCATAGTACAATGCACAGATCAGGAAGAGAGGTGGCAGACCCTAGCTGGTCCTCAATCTACAGAGATATCCAGAAAGAGGCAAGATTAAACTCAGGGTGCTTCTGTTCATCTCTAGAGTCAGAGGCTCTATGGATACACACAACCAGTTTATGATGCTCAAGTCAATCCAAAACCAGTTGTTCAAACAGCTAGTTTATAAGATGAACTAATCAGTCTCCGAGTCCTCCCAGTCCTCCCATTAGATAACCTCCCAAATACCAGAATTTTGTTATTACAATGAAATCTGGAATCTTTAGTATATCAACGCCTTTATCCTAGAAGTAATTCAACTGTCCCTTATTTCTGGTAAACCATGGTAATAAATATTTCAGGCAGTCAGAAGCTTTGAGGCCCTTCATATGTGTAAAACCAAACCCTTGGTATGTAGATCCATAGGGTATATATTTCATGCCTTTTCAACACCCTTCCTGCCCTAGGGTGTTTCCAACGTTATGAGCTCAGCTTTCCCAAAGTGGAAGCCAGAAACTATTTTCCCAGCATCCTCTGCGATGGGGGCAAAGACTGTGATGTTACCTTGACCAATCAGATATCCCTGTGGTAACCTCAACCAATCAGATACCATTGTGTAACCTCAACCAATCAGGTACCCCTGCATGATTTTTCTTCCAGTTGTGTTATGAAAGGTTTCAAACAGGGATGCATGTGGAAGACACTCTGGGAAAATGGAGGCAGAGACAGTTTTCAAATCTCCCAGAATTCCTCAAAAAAATAAAGAAAAAGAAAAAGACAATAGATAAAGCAACTAGATAGCAGGGACAACCTGCCATGAGCAACAATAACAGCAAAACTAGATGACATTTCCCCCACCAATCCCAAAATACAAGCTAATGAGGACATTACCACTGACAGTCACATCCTCTGCACAGACTCAGCCTCTGTGTGGGAGGAAGCAGAGAGAGGTGATTTATGGATCTGAGGACAGAAGAACCCCCAAAATAGCCACATATTTAAAGCAGAGCTTAGTGGGACCATTTGCCAAAGGCAGCCAAAAGAGGAAGGGCTTCTGCTGAAGCTAGTAGTTGTCACGCATGTGCAAATCTTTCACTAAAGACTAAGGGGTCTAGAGAAGTCTAGCTCTGGAGAATTCTAGAAACTGAAAGTAAGGCTCCCTTTCAGGACAAGGCCTCATATGATGAGAGACTTCTGGGAGTGGAATCAAAATTGAAGTGGATGAGCCAGGCGCAGTGTCGCACTCCTTTAATCCTAGCACTTTGGGAGGCTGAGGCAGGAGAATCACGAGTTCAAAGCCAGCCTCAGCAGCGGTGAGGTGCTAAGCAACTCAGTGAGACCCTGTCTCTACATAAAACACAAAATAGGGCTGGGGATGTGGCTCAGTGGTAGAATGCCCCTGAGTTCAATACAAAGTACCAAAAAAAAAAAAAGAAAGAAAGAAAGAAAAATGGAAGTGGATGGAGATTTTTTAAAAATGAATTGGTCATCTTTAGAAGATAATAGAGTAATAGGAAACAAATTTATGATCTTGGAAACCAATAAAGGGAAAGAATCAAACATATAACCTACCTTTCTTTTGTGACATGTTATGGTTTGGATGTGAGGTGTCCCCCAAAAGCTCATAGGTGACACAATGCAAGATGGTTCAGAGGAGAAATGATTGGGTTGTGAGAGTCTTAACCCAATCAGTGAATTAATCCCCTGATAGGGATTAACTGAGTGTTGGGGTGTGGCTGGAGGAGGCTGGAATTGGGGTGTGGCTTTGGGGTATATATTTGTATCTGGCAAGGGGAGGTCTCTCTTTTTGTGCTCTGATCACCAGGTGAGCTGCTTCCCTCTGCCACACTCTTCCACCATGATGTTCAGCCTCAACTTGAGCACCGAGGAATGGACCTGGGTATCTGGACTGAGATCTCTGAAACTGTAAGCCTCCAAATAAATCTTTCCTTCTCTACAGTTGTTCTGGTTGGGTCTAAAAGCTGACTAAAACCTGACCTAAACAATGAGAACCCCCCAAAATACAGTATTTTTATTAAATTAATCCAACTAAAAATGTTTAAAGAAATGGCACAATTAGGATGTCCCTATTTGACCAACCCTAGTGAATTAATGGATCTAGGCAATGATTACCAACAGTTGCTATCATCACAAAAATAAAGACAACCAGCTGGGGGTGTCCCTCAATGGTAGAGTGTGCATGCTGAGCACACCCAAGGCCCAGGTTCAATCCCCAACACCAAAAAATTAAAAACTAAAATAAAGACAGCCAGATTTTATGACTCTTAATGAAAGAGCACCTCACAGGAGAAGCTGTGTCTGTCAGAATGCATCATGCTACGTGGAACATGCCATATCAGATATTCTCACTGTTAGGGATGCTACATGTGATCACTTAGTTAAGATGGGGAATGCACAATATTTTGATTTGGAGGAGATTATCAGAAAGAAATTAAAAATTAAAAAATAGGAGGCCTGGAGAGCCAGAGATTGAAGTAGTGGAAATACCATCTCCCAGCCAGCTTCTGGACGTCATCCTACAGCTGCCCCGGCAGGAATTTCACTTGCGCGTGTAAGCAGGGCCACCAGGCAGCAGCCATTGCCACAAGCAGCGCGTCTTCGGCAGCAAGCGGCGAAGCTCAGCTGCGGTGGCTCAGAGCCCCAGCCCAGGGCTCGCCCCGGGCGGGGCCTGCTTCTACACGGGGTTCCCGGCTCCAGCGCTCACCTAGCCACACAGGGTCCCTAGCAGCTGCTCCCGTGTACACACAGCCTCAGCCGCTAGCCACTGGGGAGTCAAATTCAGGGCAAGAGTCACTCCAGAGACTCCAGCGGAGACAGCCCACCGCACATCCGCTCCAGAGCTCTGGTGCACCGGCAGGAGCCGCAGAGGGCCCAGATCCGCCCACAGGAACCTGCTCAGGTGTCCAGCAAGAGGGAGACCAGGAACTGCCACCTCGAGCCACTGAGGATCCCAAACTCAGGTTAAGAGTCCCCCCAGACACCCTAGTGCGAGGCAGCCCCACCCAAGGGCAGCCTGGGCCCGCCCCAGTTC
>PVHX01015174.1:0-41084 GCA_004024805.1 Geosciurus inauris
TCTTTATATATCCTGGAGATCAGTGCTCTGTCTGATGTGCTTGTGGCAAAAATTTGCTCCCAGAATGTGGGCTCTCTGTTCACTTCATTGATAGTTTCTCTTGCTGAGAAGAAGCTTTTTAGTTTAAGTCCATCCCATTTATTGATTCTTGCTTTAATTTCTTGTGCTATAGGTGTCTTGTTAAGGAATTCGGGGCCTACTCCCACGTGATGAAGATTTGGACCTACTTTCTCCTCAATTAGACGCAGAGTCTCTGGTCTAATTCCTAGGTCTTTGATCCCCTTTGAGTTGAGTTTCGTGCATGGTGAGAGATAGGGGTTTAATTTCATCTTTCTGCATATGGATTTCCAGTTTTCCCAGCACCATTTGTTGAAAAGGCTATCTTTTCTCCAATGAATGTTTTTGGCACCTTTGTCTAGTATGAGATAACTGTTTTGATGTGCATTACTTTCTGTGTCTTCTATTCTGTACCATTGGTCTACATGTCTATTTTGGTGCCAGTACCATGCCATTTTTGTTACTATTGCTTTGTAGTAAAGTTTAAGGTCTGGTATTGTGATGCCTCCTGCTTCACTCTTCTTGCTCAGGATGGCTTTGACTATTCTGGGTCTCTTATTTTTCCAAATGAATTTCATGATTGCCTTTTCTATTTCTATAAGAAAAGACTCTGGGATTTTAATTGGGATTGCATTGAATCTGTATAGTGCTTTGGGTAGTATGGCCATTTTAATAATATTGATTTTGCCTATCCAGTAACATGGGAGGTCTTTCCATCTTCTAAGATCTTCTTCAATTTCTTTCTTTAGTGTCTTGTAACTTTCATTGTAGAGGTCTTTCACCACTCTTGTTAGATTGTTTAGGGATCTTTTTAAAGGAGATGGTGCCTGTGCCAATATGTTGGAGTGTTGACCCTGCTTTCTTCTTCTAGAATTTGCAATATTTCTGGTTTATTTGTAAGTCTTTTCGATCCACTTTGAGTTGACTTTTTTGCAGGGCAAGAGATCAGAATCTAGACTAATTCTTCTACATATGGGGATATTCAGTTTTCCTTATATCATCTGTTAAAGAGATGTTCATTGGAATAAGAAAATATGGTATGTATATATGATGGAATATTACTCAGCTATAAAGAAGAATTAATTCATGCCTTTTGCTGGTAAATGGATAGATCTGGAGACTATCATGCTAAGTGAAATAAGCCAATCCCAAAAAACCATGCTATGTGGATGCTAACACACAACAAGGAGGGGAGAGCAAGTATAGAAGTTTATTGGGTTAGAAAAGGGAATGAAGGGAAAGGAGGAGGAATGAGAAAATGAAAGACAATAAAATTAATTGGACATAACTTTCCTATATTCATATATGAATACACTACCAGTGAAACTCCACATCATGTATAACCACAAGAATGCAATTCTAATTAGAATAACTTATACTCAATGTATTTATAATATGTCAAAATATACCTTACTGTCATGTATTTCTAAAAAGAACAAAAAATAGAAAAAAAGACATTCTTTTGTTCAGCATATATTTTTGCTGCACTTAGTAAGTACTGTGAGTTTGTCTGTTCTTTTCTATTCTGTTGGTCTTCTATTTTGATGACAATACCATTCTGTTTTGTTTTTGATTTTACTATAGCTCTGTGTATAATTTGAGATGGGGTATTGTGATATCCCTAGCATCACTCTTCTTGCTCAGGATTGCTTTGGTTATTCTGGGTCTTTTATTCTTCCAAATTAATTTAGGACTTTTTTCTAGTTTATGAAAAATGTCATTAATACTTTGATGGGGATTGCAGTGAATCTGTATAATGCTTGTGATAATATGGCCACTTTGACAATATTAATTTTGCCTATGTTCTAAGGTCTTCAATTTTTTTCTTCAGTGTTCTATACTTTTTATCGTAGAGGTCTTTCACATCTTTTTTCTATTATTCTCCCACCCCCAGGGCCTTTAAGTGTAATGTCAGATTATTATTTGGTACCTTTATTTGTATTAAATGTAGGTACTCAGTGCTATAATCTCTCCTCGTAGATTTGCCTTCATAGTGCTCCTGAAATTTTGATATATTCCTATTCTCATTTGTTTTCAAGAATTTTTTATTTCTTCCTTGATTTCTTTTGCTATCCATTTATCATTAAAAATACATTATTTAATTTCCAAGTGTTAGAAGGGTTTTTCTTTTAGCCAGGCGCGGTGGTGCAAGCCTGTAATCCCAGCACTTAGGGAGGCTGAGACAGGAGAATCACGAGGTCAAAGCCAGCCTCAGCAATGGCAAGGCACTAAGCAACTCAGTGAGGCCCTGTCTCTACATAAAACACAAAATAGGGCTGGGGATGTGGCTCAGTGGTTGAGTGCCCCTGAGTTCAATCCCTAGTACCAAAAAAACAAAACAAAACAAATAAGAAGGGTTTCTGTTTTTATCTTGTCTTTGATTTCTAATTTCATTCCTTTATAATCTGATAGTATGCATGGAATGATCTCTACTTTCATATTTGCTAAGATTTGCTTTATGCTTGTATTAGTCAAGGCTCTCTAGAGGAACCGAATCAATAGGAAATATAATTATAAAAAAGGGGACTTATTAGGTTGGCTTATGTGACCAGAAGCTGGATAGTACACAATGGCAGTCTGTAGGCTGGAGGGCTGAAAGAACCAGTAGCTGAAAAGCCCAAGAGGCTGAAGCCCCAGAACAAGAGAGATCAACTGTGCTACCCTAGTCCAAGACCAAAGGCTTCTGTAGAATCACTGGCAGAGTGATTTGGAAGAGTGAAGAGACCAGAGTCCAATATCCTCAGAAAATCACAGCAGCAATCAAGAACCCATTCAAGAAGAATGGAGCTTGTGCCTGCTGCTGCTTCCTTCTTCCAACCTTTATTCAGTCCAAGCCATCATCCTATTGGTTGGTGCTGCCCATGCTTAGGGAGTGTCTCCATTTCAGTTGGCCATTCCACATGCCAGTCATTCCTAGACACACCCTCACTGATACACCCATAATCCTCTTAATGCTTGGCATCTCTTAATTGAATCAAGTTAACAATTCATATTAATCACTACAATGCTCTAAAATGCAATAATTTTAGAGAGTCTTCCATGTGCTGTTTAGAAGAAATTGAATTCAGTTTTCAATGGGTGAAATAGTATGTAGATGTCTATCAGGTCCATTTGATTAATAGTATTTTTATTTATTTATTTATTTATTTATTTTGGTAGCAGGGATTGAAACCAGCTCTTTTTATACTTTGAGGCAGGATCTCACCAAGTTGCTTAGGGCCTTATTAAGTATTTTTTTTTTTTTTAGTTCTGAAGAATCTTTATTTAGTTTATGTCTGGATGACCTATCTCATGGTGAGAAGGGTGTCTTCCAATGACTCAGTGTTATATTATTGTGGTCTATTGGATTCTTTATATTGAGGTTAGTTTTATGTACATAGATGTACCATTGTTTGTGGTATAAATATTTATAACCATTTTATCTTGTTTTTGGATTATTACCTTAACCAGTATAAAAATGGACTTCTTTGTCTCTTCTGATTAATTTTGACTTGAATTCTACTTTGTCTAATGAGAATAGCTACACCTCTTTTCTTTTCGTTACCATTAGCATTATTTATCCCACCTTTTACCTCAGTTTGTATATGTCTTTGTATAATGAGTTTCTTGCGGAGACCATATTTTTGAGTCTTGTTTTTAAATCTAATCTGCCAATCTATATTTTTGATTGAGAAATTTAGGTTATTTACATTCAATGTTATTATTATAGAGAGATGAATTTTATTTCATGATATTTTGATTTATTTCTAATGCATACTTCAGACTTTATCCTCCTTTAATTGACTAGTCTTCTAGTTTAGAAGAATAAATACCTTTGTTTTTAAGAAATTTAAAATCCCTATGCTTCTTTTTATTTTTCATTTCTTCTGCATAAAATATTTCATTGAGTATGTTTTATAATACAGTCTTAGTGGTTATGAATTCTTTTAGTTCTGCATATCCTAGAAGGTTTTTATTTCATCTTCAATTCTAAAGGGCTGAGTATATTAATTTTGGACAATTTACAGCACAATTTTCTTTCAGTGCTTCATATACATTATTCCAATCCTTCCTCACTTTTAGGGCCTGGATTGAGAAATCAATTGAAATATGAATTAGTTTACCTCTAAATATGACCTGCTGTTTTTCTCTTGTGATTTTTAAAACTCTAAACTTATTCTGTTTATTAGGAATTTTCATTATAATGTGCCTTAGAGAGGATCTCTTGATCTTGACTATCTGGACTTGTCTAGGCACCTTGTGTTTAGATTTTAATCTTGCTTCTAAGATTAGGAAAATTTTCTAATATTATTTTATCAAAAATATGCATTTCTTTTATTTGTATCGCAGATGCTTCATCTATCCCAGTGCTTAAATTTGATCTCTCAATATTATTCCTCACTTCTTGAATATTCTGGTCACGGTCCTTGTCTTTTCATAATTCTTGCACATCTATATATCTATTGGGACAATCATTGCTTCTTTTATGCAGGAGACTATTTTCATGAGCTTCTTTCTGTTAAGAGCCCCAGGTTGGGTGAATATCTAAGTTTTGATACTTTAACTCAATGTGTGTGCTCTGCTATTCTCAATATCAGCACCACTTTGAGAGAAGCCACCATGCTCTGTTTATGAAAAATTGTTGATACTGTTCTACACAGTTCTTTCAATCTAGGTATAAACTTGTAGTAAAGTTCTAGAATAGGTTGAAAAGTAGTTATTGAATATAGTAAAATTTCTCTAATATTATATAGTGGTTGAGAGGGAGAAGACAGAAGAAAATGAGAAAAAGAGAAAAAAAAGAAAAAAATAATATATTCCAAGGTAAAAAGAAGAAAAGGATGGATGAGGGTATTTGAGGAAGTATTGGGTAATGTAAGGGGGAAAAGAAAAAATAATAGTAAGTGTGAAGCTTATCTAGGAAAATGAATAATTCCAATTAATGCATTAAAACAGAATAATTATATCACATGGATTGAGGGCACAATGTTGATTGCTAGGGTAACAACTGTCTAATCAAAAATGAAGAAATATGCATGATCAAAGTTGATGTTAGAGCTATTTGTAATAAACCATGCAAAGATGAAGAGAATTTTTATTTGAGTTGGTTTGGATTTCATTAGGATTTGAGACCTTTAGATGATACCCATCATTCTTTGGCTTTGGATTCCTTCAGAGATGCTGGGGCACTGGATCCACTCCCCTAGTTACTATGAACCTCCAACAAGCTGGTTCTTGTCTTTTAGCCCAGGGGCCTGAAACTGGCTGTTCAGAATGTGTAATGTTTTGTCTGCTGGTTGTTTTTATTGTGTACAGGAGATCAGGATGAAGAACTCTAAGCTGTTGCTCTGTGCTCTGATTGCCTTGCCACTGTGAACCTGCTCCCCTCCACAGGTTCCTTTTCAGAGTGGCATAAATCCTGGTGGCTGCCTATAAACAGGTTCTGTGGTTGTTCATTCTCCATGGGTGGTCTTGGTGCAGAAGTATCCCCTCGACTGACACAGCTTGCTGGAGTGCTATCCATACTACTGGATAGCACTCTTCCAGTTTTCCTGGGTTCTCTTTCATTGCCCATGGTTGTGAACCATTGGTGCTATTTCCCTTTGCTGACTGTGACTGAAGCAGTATCCCTCCCATGTCCATACAGCTGCTGGCTGGGACTTTGTCTTGGCACTATCCCTCTCTACTGTCCAGAACATAGCTTCCCATTGTGATTAACCTTCTGGTGGCTGTGGCCTCAATATGGGTGACTTCCCTCCTTGCTGCCCAAAACCATAAGTGCCTTTCTAATTAGATCTTAGCTCTTAACTCTTACTTCCCACCAGCTGAAGCTGGTTGTATTAGCCTCCAGCTTCCCATCTCCCAGTGTAGGATGAGATAGACCTGGGAGTGCTGACAACTGGTATACTCCCATAATGGGGCTAGTGCAGAATTCTATATTGGAAGTTCTAGTAGCTGAGGTTTTTGTCTTGCCTGACATTTGAAACTCTGTCGTTGTGTATTTGAGATTTTATCTATGCCTCTGTTACCAGGTTGATGCTGATCTCACTAGATGTCTGGGTTTCATCTTCCTGTTAGGGTGAGGAGTTTAAACCTTAACAGACTACATATATTCCACCACCAGGGATGTGAATTACCAATGATCAGACCTGGAGTGCACACACACCTGTCTGACCAGTTACTTCCATTTTCCCAGGTGATCATATGGGACACCAACACCAAAGGGAACTTTCTCTATTCGGTATCCCCAGCCTATATCACCCTAGGCATAATCCTTTCTGTGCCTATTTAAGTTATGTTAATTCAAGGACACTCTGGACCCCATAATAGGTGACTACAGGGCCAGGATGAAACTTCTTTTATGAATTCCTAATCTTCAGTCTCAGCTCATTGCTCTGTAGCCACTCAAACTGGTTCACATTACAGCAATTCTGATTCCTGCTGGACTCTCTGCCTCTTGGTCAAGCAAGTTGAATCACTTTTCACTGAACAACTTTCCCACACTATCCCTGAGTCAGTTGATATCAGTCTCTCTCCATTCCACAGGTTCCCCCAAACCAGTTTTATTTGCCATGCTTTCTCTCTGCCTGTTGGCCTATGCTCCCCCTCAGTTGGTGGCTGGGGTGTTAATGCTGCCACCATCCAAGCTCACATACCTCTAACATGTTATTTCTTGTATTATCTTCAAAGTTTTTGACTTTCTGTTTCTCTGTGATTAATTTTATGTCCAGTGTTGAATTTCAGTGAATTCCCATAGTCACCCAGCTAGCTGAGGATGAGTCTTTCCACTTTTTAAATCTTGAGGTAAGAAACTTCTGGAGAGTACACCTATCCTCTTCCTCTAATCTGCCATCTTTCTCAGTCCCATAACATGTCTTTTAAATTTGTTTATAAATTTTCCCTTCCTGGATAATCAGTGTAAAACAAACTAGAGTAAGGATAATCCAACACAAATTTTATCATTGTGTGCATAATGAATATTATCCCAGACTATAGCTTAAGTCTGAATTATATAATATTTAATACCAAGTTAATACAAAATAATTTTAAATTAAGATAATTTTTATAATCTATATGCTGTGGTAGTTTAAAAATATAATTCCCAAATTCTTTGATGTTCCTTCCAATTAGAGGTAGGATCTATATAATTATATAGATCTTAGTTTGGATGGCTTTTAACTATTTCCATGAAATAAACAAGTGAAAATTGATGTTGTGTGGTTTCTGTGTGGCTCTTTTGGAACACTTTGTCTCTGCACAATGCCTTGAGATGCTCTCTTTCAGAACCTAGTCACCATACTATAAAGCTTACTCACAGGATGGTCACATATAGGTTCTCTAGTCAACATTCAGAGTTGAAGTAGAAATGCTTATGTCTAAGCCTCTAGATGATGATCTCATTTGAAACAAAAAATCTTTAATATTTTTGAAATCCAGTTGATCTATATTTTCTTTTGTTGCTTCGGTTTTCAGTGCTAATATTGTAGAAATCATTGCCTAAACCAAAGGTGAAAAACATTTATTTCTATTTTTTCATAAGTTTTATGCTTTCAACTTTTTGTTTGTTTTCTTTTCTCCTGCAAAAGATTGAATGTAAGGGTGTTTTACCACTGAACTGCATCCCTAGTCCTTTTTTTTTTCTTTTCTTTTCTCTCTCTCTCTCTTTTTTTTTTTTTTTTTTTTTTTGAGTCAGGGTTTCACAAAGTTGAGGAAGGTCTCACTAAGTTGCTGAACCTGGTCTTGAATTTCCCATTCTCCTGCCTCAGCTCCCTGAGTGACTGGTATTAAAGGCATGTAACACCGCATCTGGCTGATTTAACTCAATATTTATGTCTGCAACCCACTGTAAACTGTATATGATGTGAGATCAGTGTCCAACTTCAGGTTTTTGTATGTGACTATTCAGTTCCCAGCATCATTTGTTGAAAACTATTATCTTCCAAAGAATTTTCTTAGTGCTCTTGTAGATCAATTGATCATAAATTAAGGGCTTATTTATGAATTTCGATTTTATTCCATTTATTTATATGCCTGTGCTAATGCCAGTACTACTCTATCTTGATTATTGTAGTTTTGTGCTCAGTTTTTAAGTTGGGAAGTGGAATTCCTGTCACGTTTTCCCCCTAATTGAAGATTATTTTGAGTATTCTTAATTCCTTAAATTTTCATATGAAATCATCTTGTCAATGTCTGCAAAAAAGCTAACTGGAATTTTAATAGGATTCACTCAAATCTGTAGATCAGTAGGGATGTATTGATATTTTAGCAATATTAATTTTAAGAACCCATACCCATAAGATGTCTTTGCATTTATCTTACCTTGCTTAGTTATTTTCAATGATGTTTTGTCATTTTCAGTATATGTCTTATATTTATTTCTAAAATTCATTTGGAAGTGAAATGAATACATTTCAATACTATTGTAAATTGAATAGTTTTCTTTAAGTTCATTTTCTGATTGTTCATTGCTACTAGAGAAATTAAATTTTAGATATTGATCTTATAACCTCAATTTAGGTGAATTTATTCTAATGGGTCTATTATTTATTTATTTATTTATTTATTTATTTATTTATTTATTTATTTATGTGTGTATGTATGTAGGTATGTATGTACCAGGGATTGAACTCAGGAACATTCAACCACTGAGCCACATCCTCACCCCTATTTTGTATTTTATTTAGATACAGAGTCTCACTGAGTAGCTTAGTGCCTCGCTTTTGCTGAGGCTGGGTTTGAATTCTCTACCCTCCTGCTTCAGCCTCCCAAGCTACTGGGATTATAGGCATTTGCCACCATGCCTAGTCTAATAGGTTTATTATTATTTATGTGTATGTTTTGTTTTCCTGAGGCTTTTCTATATACAACATCTCTAAGTTGAGATCATTTTGCTACTTTCTTTGCAATATGAGTACCTTTAATTTATTTTTCTTGCCTAATTACTCTGTCTAGAAATTCCATTGTAATGTTAAACAGAAGCAATAAGAACAGACATCCTTGTCTTGTTTTGTATCTTATGGGAAGACATTCAAGTATGATGTTAGCTATAATTTTTGTAGATGATCTTTATTCGGTTGAAGGCTTCCTTCTATGTATAATTTGTTGAATCTTTTTCTTTAATAAAGAATTTAAATTTTGTTTTTTATTCTCCATCTATTGAGAAAATCTTGGGGGGGGGGGTTGCTTCAAGATTTTTCATTCTATTAAAATTGTGTAGTACATTTATTAATTGTTTTTTTCTTATTAAATCAATATAGGATTTCTGGAATTATGGATTTTCTTTATTGGTTTTCAATCTTTTGCTTACTTATTTGTGCTCTATTTTCTCTTCTTTTTCTAGATTCTAAGATGGAAGTTTTGTTTATTGATTATAGTCTATTTTATCTTTCAATACAAGTGTTTGCAGCTATAAATTTTCCCTTAAGCATCACTTTAGCTGCATCCCATAATCTGTGATGTTTTTGTTTTTATCACAATATATTTTCAATTTTTCTTAAGACTTTTTTCTTTGAATTATGATAATTTAGGAGGGTGTATACTAGACATTCTCTTTTTTTAAAACTTAACAAAATGTACTAGAAATAATGAAACAGCTTCAACATACATCTATTACCAACATTCCCACAATTTTCATGTCAGATTTAGCATTATGATAATTTACTTGTAACTAAAAATGAAAGAAAAATACTTATGTTTGAAATTTAAAATCTAGATATTTCTCAATAGGTTTGTTTTTCTGTTTGATAATACTAAATGGATCTTTTTAATGTAGCTCCTTATGAAGTAACATCTGAAAATCTTAAGCTTGAAAATAAAGATTCAGCATCAGAAGTCCAAGTACCAAAAATTCAACACAGCAAAGGTAACTATATGTAATCAGTATATAAATCTTTAAATTGTTTTAAGTTAAACTCATCAGAAGAAACTTTTTCTTTGGGTCTATTTAAGTGTATATTTTGTAGAATTTTTACACTTCGACCTAAATGTGAATATTTTAAAGATTCCTAAAGAAGTAAAGTGAAAACTCTGATATCATTTGATTGATATTCACATGGTTAGTAACTACCAGTTAATAAGTCTTTCTCCACAAACATTTATGAAAATTATTCATGTTTCCCACTTCATCTCCACTGTTTTAATATAATCATTGATGTAGCTTTGCAGTCTTCTTCCTTCCATTTTACACAAATGAGAGGAGATTCTGCTAATTACTTGCTATAGCCAGATATTTTGTCATAGAGCTATTTTTCTATTTAGTTTCTCTTACGACTACAACATCACCTGAAGACAAAGCTTTAGCTTCCAGAAGGAAGTCTGAAACTGAGAACCATGAAGCTACCACAAATGAGAATATCCATGGTAAGAAATTAAAATATTATAAAATTACTTTCAACTAAATTTGGAACTTTGTTTCACAGTTTATGAATATGCTATTTTAAAAATTTCTTTTGTAATTTTTTTGCTCATACTTCTATATCTTTATTGGTGATTTATCTATGTATTCTATAATTACTGAATTAGATGTGTTAAATGCTTTATTCTGAATTTTTCTGTTTCTTATAGTTGTGTCATTTTGCTTTATATCCTTTGGCATTTTATTATTTATGTATGTATGAATTTATAATTAATAATTTTACTAAAAGACAGAAATTATGTCTTAAGAAAGGAAACCATTTTGTTATTTTTTTGTTTTTGTTTGTTTTACTTAGAAACTATTAAGTCTTCTAGTCATGTATCTTTACTTGGTTGATATTTGCATAATATATACTTTTTTCCATCCTCGTAATTCAATATTCCTGTATCTTTATGATTTTTCTCTATTATATGAAACTTACAGTTATGTATTTTTCAAATACATTCTGATGCCATTTGTCTTTTCATTAGTACTCATATTCACTTTTAATTACTGATATTTTAGTGTTTAAGTATACCATTTTCTTTGTGCTTCCTATTTTTGTTTCCTGGGCGTTTTTTTTTTTTTTCCTTTTTTTTTTCTCTCTTCTGTCCTATAGTCTTAAATCATTGCATATTTATTCCTTAGACATGTGATGTCCAATATTTTAAAGTCTGAATAAGAATACTGTAGAAAACTTTAAAATGTACTTGACTTTTAGCTTCCTAAGTATACATATAAAATAATAGTTTTCTCTACATTCTTTCAGTAAATGTACTTGTATGATTCTTAAATTTAACTTCATTATTTATTCTAAAAATTCATCAACCTGTTCCATATATATATATTGATATATATCAGAAATTGAACCCAGGGGTGCCTAACCACTGAGCCACATCCCCAGCCCATTTTTATTTTTTATTTTGAAACAGAGTCTCACTAAGTTGTTCAGGGCCTTGCTAAATTGCTGAGGTCAGCTTTGAACTTGTGATCCTCCTGCTTTAGCCTCCCAAGTCACTGGGATTACAGGTGTGTTCCACCATACCAGATTCAACCTTCTATTTTGAACATTTAAAAGAATTGTGGTCATTTACTTAAGATTTTATAAAAATGAGTGGAAACTTTGAGCAATCGATTCATAATATATATATTTTTTCTTTTTGGAAAAAAGAATTTACTCATTCATGATTATTTTATTACCAAAATGTATTGAACAGTAACTGTGGGAGGCTAGCTCTGTGCTATGCCCTAATGACTAGCCATTATGTAAATGGGAAAGGCACAAAGGAAGGAGGAAATATGTGATTGGTTTACAATTACTGTTAGTTCCGTGAACGTGTAGCTCATGGCCAAAAGTTAAGGTGCTTATGTGCCTTGCTACATGGCAGCTGTTACCTATCTTCATGCATTGTCTGATTGGCCGAACGGCCCTATAAGTTGAATGCTTGTTCCACAAATAAATGGATTCCTACTCTGATTGGACTCCCCTGGTGCGTCTGATTGTCTTGCAAAGGACAACGGAAGGCAAGGCTGGGGACAGGTGGCCAGCCGGCTCCAACCCTTCCCAACTTCCACAGTGGAAGCTAGGCAAATGTGGGGGTCTCTCTTTTGACCCCCTGGCTCGGGATGGACTGCAATGACCCCCGCATTGTGGCACCCAACGTGGGGCAAGGAACCAAAACAAGCAAGGAACCGAAGCAGGCAAGGAACAGAAACAGGCAAGGAACCGAAACCTTAAATGGCAAAGTTGGGCTAATCGGGTGAATGGATCTGCAGGTCTTCGGGTTGGAGTTTACTTAAAAATAGGTTAAACTAATGGAAAAGAGGACCCTACTCTGAAAGCTTTCTGCTTAAGAGAAAGGGCCTAAGAGTTTAAGAAAAAAAGGTCTGAGAGACCTTCATGCAAGCAGCTCCCTGGCTCCCCGCTAGTAATCTTTTCACTAATAATCATTTTGATCACTCCACGTGGGAACAAATGTCAGCCCTTAAGGCATGCTTCTCTCCTGAAGCATCCAAAGAGACCTCTAGGGAAGAAATAAAGAAATCAGAAGGGCCTTCCAAGGACTCGGAGGAAAAGACAAAATAGGAATGTTTTGATCAGGAGGAAAGGCTTGATTTTTGGAGGTCCTCAGTCACTCCTCCGATTGACAGGAAGGATCCTACTAAGCCCAAAGGGGGTCTCTTTGCCCCCTGGGAACAGAAACATCCTAGGATCTGGATGTCTGGACATAGGAGAGTCAACTTTTGAAAGCCCTGCTAATATCAACAGTTGAGAGGAATAATAACATAATGCTATTGTTCTTCAGTTGTTGTTAAGCATAAGACCTTTCAAACCACTGTAGATATGGACAAAAAAGAAAGGAAGACTGTCAACCAGGGTCAAGAAGATGAAATGGAGATTTATGGTTATAATTTGCATCATTAGAAGCTTGCCCTAGTTTCTTTAGGAGTGATTTGTACTGGTGGGTTTCTCCTCCTTCTCCTGTACTGGATGCCTGAATGGCGAGTGAAAGCAACTTGTATCAGAGCTGCAGTTAAAGACTGTGAAGTGGTGCTCCTGAGGACTACTGATGAATTCAGAATATGGTTTTATGCAAAAATTCTCTTTCTTTCTCTGGAAAATCACTCATTTTCAAATATGAAATCTATAAATATTTGTGAACAGCTAAATCTTGTTTATTTTGACAAAAATGGGTAATACTTTTTAAAATGTTTGCCTTAGAGATTTTTCTTGAGTCAAAACAGCAGCTTTTAAAACAAAAGAAAAATGGAAACACAACTGAATGGCACTAGCTTAATGCTATTAATATTTTTAAAGTTTCTACCTTTAGATTATATATCTGATTCATAGCCAAACATTCTCTGTATCTTTTGTAGTGTTTTATTGTTGTTTTCTTTTACTGGATGTGCACCTTGATGGCAAAACTCTATTGATTTTGGGTGTTTCTCATGTTATAGCATTTATATAAGAAACTGATCCATGTAAATACTTTTCATGTTTTCTTCTCAATATTTAATGGCTATACTGCTCATTATATGCTACCGCCCTTACAGGGGAGAAAGCAACCCATATGATTAAGGCTCTAAAGCAAGCAATGCTATTCATAGGTGTCCCATGAACAATCAAAACAGACAATGGGCCTTGTTTTGTGAGCCAAGCCCTACAGGGAGTTTTTGCCCAATGGCATATTAAACATTCCACTGGAATTCCATACAACTCAAGAAGACAAGCCACTGTAGAGTGACATAATAAAACTATAAAGGATCAATTACAAAAACAAAAAAGGGGAACCAACCCCTGTGATCAGCTACAAATGGCTATGCTCGCATTTAATATTTTAAATTTTTCAAAAGAACAGCCTCTAATGGCCTTCCAAAGACATTGGTCCAATCAGACGCCTTATGTTGGCATGGACCCAATAAGTACAGGCCAAGGCTTTGGATGTGTTTTCCCAATAGGCAAATCGAGTCCTATTTGGGTACCTGCTAGAAACCTTAAATATTGCCACCCTAAACAAATTAATAACCCAAGAGCATCTACTCTTGAGGGGTGATCTCTCTTCTTAATTTACAGGAATGAGCCCATGTAAATGACTGTGGTGGACTGCTTGCGTGGTGCTGACTGGAATTCTAACAGAGCCTCCAATTCTACAATGTCACCCAGCCTTAACAGAGGGACTTTGGAATCACTGCCGCTGTGATGGCTGCATCCACCACTGCTGCAATTGCTGCTGCCCTCGCGATCACACTACTCAAACTGCCCAGAAGCTCCAAGAGGTCATTCATGACAAGAACAATATTTGACTCTGGGGTATTGATCCTCCAGCAAGAAATGGACATTCTATTAGAACAATTGACTGTATTATCTATACAACAGAGACACCTTTGTAATTCCCTCTATGTTCACCTCTGTCGATCCCTTCTGGGATGCTACTCAAATGTTAATGCTACTCAGATGATAAAAAATTACTCTACCTACATCAGGGGACCCTAGAATGATAAAATATTAAATTTGTCCTCCCAATTGTTGTCCTCGATTGTTAAGCTCAACCATACAAGGCAGAAACTTTGCCCTCTGCCCAATTTTTTACTGCCATGTGGCAAAAAACCCCACACAAGCCCTTCCAAAATTAGCCCTACGGGGCATTGATGGTCTCATCCTTCCTCTGTTGCCTTATTTACCAGGTGCTGGAAACGCAAGCCCAGCTCCAAAACAAGATCACAATGCTAGCACAGGTGCTTGAAGAACACCCCCAAACCCCTTGAGACCCCTGGGTCTGTGTGTGGCATTGCAGGAAATCCAAAGGCCTTAAGGTATGGGCCCACCATGAGGCTGAGATGGCAGCCAATGATGGGATGGGTAAGACCCCCTGAAAGATGGAGGCAACCTAAGACAGGCGCATTCCCAGAGTGGACCAAACAAAACAAAAAAAGGCAGACTTGTGGGGGCCTAGCTCTGTGCTACGCCCTAATGACTAGCCATTACGTAAATGGGAAAGGCACAAAGGAAGGAGGAAATATGTGATTGGTTTACAATTACTGTTGGTTCTGTGAACGTGCAGCTCGTGGCCAGAAGTTGGGGTGCTTACATGCCTTGCTACATGGCAGCTGTTACCTACATGCTTTGTCTCTGATTGGCCGAACGGCCCTATAATTTGAATGCTTGTTCCACAAATAAATGGTTTCCTACTCTGATTGGACTCCCCTGGCACGTCTGATTGTCTTGCAAAGGACGACGGAAGGCAAGGCTGGGGACAGGCAGCCATCCAGCTCCAACCCTTCCCAACTTCCACGGTGGAAGCTAGGCGAATGTGAGGGTCTCCCTTTTGACCTGCTGGCTTGGGATGGACTGCGACGACCCCCACAAGTAACTTTATCCCAAGAGTATTATTTTGCATTATTGGATTTAATCTCACACAAATTCATAGGATATGTACCAATATTATTCCCTTTATTTAAATAAGGAAGCACAGCCAGGACTAGAAACAGAGTCTCACTTCTTAAATGTTGTGCAATACTTTCTCACAGTCCTAATATCCTTTCTATTCTTGTGAGCTTTTCAAATAGCTTTACTTCTGCCTGCTAAATATGGGTGTTTCCTAAAGTCTATGCCATCACACATCTTTCTCATTAACTTGTGCTCCCATGTAAAGTCGAGTCTTCACCTTTCTTCATTCTTTGTATTTTTTACTTTCAGGGATCTCCTGTTTTTCAGGTATATTGTTTTTATTCTACCAACTGTATTTGACCACCATGATATTGTCACACTGAACTCTGTGAGAACCGAAACACATCATCTTTTCTTAAAGGTGTTCTTTCCTTTTTTAAAAAATATTTATTTTTCAGGTGGATACAATATCTTTTTTAAATTTTTTTATTAATTAATTAAAATGCATTTCAAGTCATAGTACATATATAGAGCTCAATATTTCCATCTCTCTGGTTGCAAACCAGATAGAGTCACACCATTTGTGTCTTCATACATGCACCTAGGGTAGTGATGACGATCTCATTCAGCCATCTTTGCTACTCCCATTCCTCCTTCCCTCCCCCCACCTCCCCCTACCCCATCCAAGTTCCTCCATTTCTCCTATATATTTTAATGATTTGGAGGCTTCACATTAAAACTCTTTTACTTTTTAGTGGACTAAAATCCTCTCTTCATATAGGCTGTAAAAATGGATGATATTTTTCAACTGAAGGAGAAATTTTTCATCTGAGGATAAAGTTTTAATCTTAAAAATACCATCTCAAATTTAAAGTCCTGGACCTTCCAGCAAACTGTTTTTTATAGTTTGACTACAATATGGCTTATGTGGATCTATTTGAGTTTGTTTGAACTTCTGGATGTTTTTCACAAAATTTGGGAGGTTATTGTCTATTATTTTTTCAGTAATTCTTTGTTCCCTCCACTCTGCTCCCTTCTTCTCTCCTTTCCTCTCCTTTGGTATGCCAATTATAAATAAATTGGTGGGTTCATCAGCATTTCATTAATTATAACAAATACTTGAGATAATCAACTTATAAAGAGGAAAGGATTTTCTGAGCTCCACAGTTCTGGAGGTGTTAGTCCATTACTGGGCAAACCCATTGCTTTTGGGGGGGTGATGTGGCATATTGTGGCATGAAGTACATGGAGCAAGCTGCTCACCTGATGGCATCCAGTTCCTCCCACAAATTTCCAGTAACTCTACATGCCAGGAGCTGAGCTTGATCACTTGGGTCTTTGGGGAATATTTCAGATCCAAACTACAGCAGTTGTTATGCTTAACATTTTTTTACTGATATCTGGGGCTCCATTAATTTTTCTTCATTCTTTTTTCTTTACATTTCTCAAACTAATTTTACCTATATTCAATTTTACTTATTTTTTTCTTTGTTTTAAAATACACTTTTGATTACCTCTTTTTATTTTGTTTACTGGACATTTTAACTCCAAGATTTCCATATCAAGAAACCCATTTCTCAGATTTTACAGAAATTAGTCCCCAATTATCACTTTCATCACTTGTGTTCTGGTAAATAATTGCTAGCTTGGTAGTTGCTGTTATTCTATATCTAGTAGTTTCTTAGTTGGCATCAAAATTCTGTGGTGGACCAGTTCCCTGGATCTTATGAGAAGATTTAATAGCCCTCAATTAATTTTGGCATGAATAAATCTACAAATATGAGTTTAGTTAAAAATCTCATCTACTCTCCTTATTCCATCACAATAGACCTTTGGGAACATCACAGTGGTTTGGGGCCACTATAGCATCTGCAAAAGTAATCCAAAATATTTTCAGTGGAAGGAACTCATCATGGGTAGACCACCATTTTGGAGTCCAAATAGAACCCAGATGAGGAAGGAAAGTGTGACAGGTTTTTGGTCTTTTTTTCTTTTTTATCCTTTTCTCCCCCTCTTTTTCTGTACTTCATGGGCAACATGGTTGCTGTCAAGGGTCTGCAAAGAAATGGTACTATACTAACAATTCCTATAGACACCAATCTTCTTCACTAATTTAAAAGACATTCTCTCTTTTATCATGGAGGTGAACTACGCAAGTCTCTTTGTGTCACTAAGCAAAGTGCTCTTCAGGTATCTACATTTTTTTTTATTAAAGTGAGAATCTCAAATTAGCAGACTAACCATCAGTTCCAGGGAGATAACTTAAAGCTAGCAATAGTCTTTGGGTGCAGTGTCCTCAGATGAGAACAATGATCTTAGTTCCTGTTGCTGGAAAACTATAAGCAAGCAACCAAGGTATTGCTTCCCTAGATTTCTCAGAGCTGATCTGTTGGATATCTAACTTGACCACTTACCTTGTGTCTTGGTCTGTGAATCAGGAACTACATAGAAGGACAATTGTTTACACTCTCAACCAAAATGCATGTTAGCAATATGATAGCCTTTTCTTAGAGAACCCCATGGCAGACACTAGCAATGCCAAAGAAACATTGGCAATACTGGTTTTATATGTCCTATTTTACCCTCTGACTCTTTCTCACAAAATATCCAGCAGTATCTTCCAAAAGAACCTATGAACACACTAGTACTACTTAAGTGCTCCTTCCAGAAGGGATTTTACTTTATTTAGTACATTATTCACTGTGCCAATTTGTCAATTAAAATAACAAGCCAAATTGAAAGTAACAAGACTTTTTTCATTTATAATATAAGTAAGTCTAAGCTGTAAAATATTACAGATACACCAATGTTCCATTTTCCTCAGGGAACAAGAGTAGGAGCACCAGGCAATGGTGGCATATGTCAGTGCAGATGCAAGTGGGAGTTAGGAGAGGATCATCCCACAACTAGAGAATGAGTTTTTTACCCCTTAATGAACCAAGAAGCATTATAGATTTTGGTGTGGTATGGCTAGACTGTAGAAGTTATGAATACTCAGTAGAAACTGAGAATAGTATGTTCATGTTCACCTAACAAAGTGGTCTAGACAGGGACTTCTGAAAATACAGTGTATCAATTTAGACTTCCTCCTTCTGCAAAGGTATCTGGGAAAGGAATGCAGAATATATAATAGTGTGGTGTGAATGGGCCTTATTTTTGACTATGACTGCTTCCACTGTCTATAATTTATTGGTGATGTATCAAGTCTGGTGTGAAGTGGGCACCTCATGAGAACTACTATGTACAAATTTTGTCTATGATTATGCCTGAAAGATCAAACAAAGAATTTTGACTTCAAAATGGATTCCTGTACATACACTCACATATATACACAAACACACATATATTTATATACATGTATATGCTTTCATGTGCATTATGTGTAAATATACACATGCAAAGACATTTAGAAATCTTGAGTTCACATGGACTTTTTCAATTACAGATGATCCCCTCAGGGTCTTCCACTTGTTTTCCTATTTCATGTCCTTTCTTCCATAATGTGAGACTGACTCTGAATAATATCAACACATTTACTCATTTGCTCATATAATGTCTCTCAAATTATTTCAGAATTGTTCAGTATGTAACACTAGTAAAACAAGTCTACTAAAAACTTTTGTGATTTATATTTATGGTCTACTTTCTACTCTCTTTCCCCAGAATAAGAGGTTATTTCAAATACTGTGTTAATGAATTATGTTGAACCATATTTTCATTTTTAATTCAGTAAATATATTTCTTAAGTTTTTCCATTTTAGTTTTTTATTAGAGCTTTATAGTTATGCATAGTAGTTAGGGTTCATACTGATAAACTCATAGATTCATGAAAATCAATTTCAGTTCATGACCCCCCCCTTACCTCTCCTTTTTCCCATTTGACCTCCCTTGTCTGACCCATTTTTTCCCTACTCTACTAGACTTACTTTTTCTTGTCTGTTAAAATTTATATTTGATTAGTCCTTTGTTATCCTATCCTTCCCCTACTTTATTTCATGCTAGCTTCTCCATTTGAGAGAAAATATTTGAACTTTGAGTTTATAGTTTGGATTATTTCACTGAGCATGACATTCTCCATTTCCATCCATCTACCAGCAAATGCCATGATTTCATTCTTTTTTATGAATGAGTGGGCCTCCATTTTGTGTGTGTTGGTGTATGTGTGTGTGTATTACAATTTCTTAATTCATTCATCCATTGATGGGCATCTGGGTTGATTCCATAATTTAGCTATTATAAATTGTGCTGTTATAGACATTGATGTGGCTATATCACTATAATATGCTGATTTTAGTTCTTTTGGGAAAATGCTGAGGAATGGGATGGCTGAGTCACATGGTGGTGGTTCCATCCCTACTTTTTAAGGAATCTCCATACTGTTTTCCAGAGTGGTTGTAATACTTTGCAATCCCAGCAACAATGTACAAGTGTGCCTTTATCCTCACAACCTCACCAGCATATATTGCTGTTCATATTCTTGATCTTTGCCATACTGACTGGAATGAGTTTAAATCTTAGTCTAGTTTTCATCTGCATTTCCCTGATTGCTAGGGATGTTGAACATTCTTTCATACATATGTTAGCCATTTGTTTCATCTTTTAAGAAGTTTCTGTTTAGTTATTTTGCCCATTTATTGATTGGGTTATTTGGTTGTTGTTTTATTGATTGGGTTATTTGGTTGTTGTTGGGGGGGTTATTTGGTTGTTGTTTTATTGATTGGGTTATTTGGTTGTTGTTGGGGGGAGTTCTTTGCATTCTGCATATTAATCCTCTGTTGGAGGAGCAATGGGCCAACATTTTCTCCAATTCTGTAGGTTCTCTCTTTATGTTCTTAATCATTTCCTTTGCCATACAGAAGCTTTTTAGTTTGATGGCATCCCACTTATTAATTCTTAGCTTTATTTCTTGTGCTTTTAGGGTCTTGTTAAGAAACGTGGTGCCAGCACCTATGTGATGGAGTGTTGACCCTATGTTTTCTTCTAGCAGTTGTAGTGGTTCTGGTCTAATTCCCAAGTCTTTGATCCATTTTGATCTTAGTTTTGTGCAGAGTGAGATACAGGAGTCTAGTTTTATTTTTCTAGGTATGGCTATAGCTATTTAGTTTTTCCAAGCACCCTTTGTTTAAAATTTTGAATTTTCTTCAAAATATATTTTTGGCAACCTTTGTCAAATATCAGATGGCTGTAGGTATGTGGATTTGTCTTTGCTTTGAATCTGTGTATTGCTTTTGGTAGTCTGGACATTTTGCCCATATTGACTCTGCCTTTTGTCAATATTCTGTCTTCTAAATATTCTATAATTTTCATTGTAGAGCTCTTTTATCTGGATTATATCCCAAGTATTTTATTTTGTTTTTTTTTTAGGTAATTGTAAATGGAATGTTTTTTTCTGATTTTGCCTTGGCTGAATCACTGTTGGATTATAGAAAGCTATTGATTTATAGGTATTGATCTTGTATTCTTTTACTTTGCTAAACTCATTTGTAAGCTCTAGAAGTCTTCTGGTTGAGTGTATTGGATCTTGTAGATATAGGATCATATTGTTTATATGTATATATTGTTTATATTGTTTATATGTATATATTGTTTATATGTATATATTGTTTGTATGATAGTTTGACGTCTTGGATTCCTATTTTTCTTTTCTTTTTTTTTTTGGTACTGGAGATGGAACTCAGGGGCACTCAACCACTGAGCCACATCTCCAGCCCTATTTTGTGTTTTATGTAGAGACAGGGTCTCACTGAGTTGCTTAGCCCCTCACTGTTGCTGAGGCTGGCTTTGAACTCGCGATTCTCCTGTCTCAGCCTCCCTAAGTGCTGGGATTAGAGGCTTGCACCACCACGCCCAGCTGAATTCCTATTTTTTAAATAATTTTATTTATTTATTTATTCTACTTAGGTATACATGATAACAGAATGCATTTTGATTCATTGTACACAGATGGAGTGCAACTTTTCATTTCTCTGGTTGTGTGTGATTTAGAATCACAACATATATGCAGTCATACATAAAGCTAGGGCTATGATGTCCATCTCATTCCACCATCTTTATTGCCCCTATGCCCCTCCCACTCTCCCCTCTGTGAAAAAATTCCTCCATTCTTCCCATGTCCTCCCTCACATTATGTATCAGCATCCACTTATCACAGAGAACCTTCAGCACTTGGTTTTTTGGTATTGGCTTACTTCACTTAGCATGATATTCTCCAACTCCATCCATTTACTTACAAATGCCTTGATTTTATTCTCTTTTAGTGCTGAGTAATATTCCATTGTGTATATATACCACAGTTTCTTTGTCCATTCATCTATCGAAGGGCATCTAGGTTGGTTCCACAGTTTAGCTATTGTGAATTGAGCTGCTAATAAACATTGAAGTGGCTGTGTCACTGTAGTATGCTATTTTTAAGTCTTTTGGATATAGACCAAAGAGTGGAATAGTGGGTCAAATGGTGGTTCCATTCCAAGTTTTCTAAGGAATCTCCTTACTGCTTTCCAGATTGATTGTCCCAATTTGCAGTCCCACCAGCAATATATGAGTGTGCCTTGTCCCCCACAATCTCACCAACTCTTATTGTTGTTTATATTCTTGATAATTGCGAGATGAAATCTTAGAGTAGTTTTGATTTGCATCTCTCTAATTGCTAGAGATGTTGAACATTTTTTCATGTGTCTGTTGATTGATTGTAAATCTTCTACTGTGAAGTTTCTGTGCAGCTCCTTAGCCCATTTATTGATTGGGTTCTTTGTTTTTTTGGTGTTATTTCAGTGTGCCTTACATATCTGGAGATTAGTGTTCTATCAGATGAGCGTGTGGCAAAGATTTGTTTCCAGAATGTAGGCTCTCTGTTCACTTCATTAATTGTTACTTTTGCTGAGAAGAAGCTTTTTAGTTTGAATCCATCCCATTCATTGATTCTTCATTTTAATTCTTGCTCTATAGGATCTTATTAAGGAAGTAAGGTCCTAATCTGACATGATAAAAATTTGGGCCCATTTTTTCTTCTATTAGGCGTTGGGTCTCTGGTCTAATTCCCAGGTGCTTCATCCACTTTGAGTTGAATTTTGTGCATGGTAAGAGATAGGGGTTTAGTTTCATTTTGCTGCATGAGGATTCCCAATTTTCCCAGCACCATTTGTTGAAAAGGCTATTATTTCTCCAGTGTATGTGTTTGACTCCTATGTCTAGTATCAGATATCTGTATTTAAGTGGGTTCGTCTCTGTGTCTTCTATTCTATACCATTGGTCTACATGTCTATTTTGGTGCCAGTACCATGCTGTTTTTGTTATTATAGCTTTGCAGTTTAGTTTAAAGTCTGGTATTGTGATGCCTTCTGCTTCCCTCTTCTTGCTAAAGATTGCTTTGGCTATTCTGGATCTCTTATTCTTCCAAATGAATTTCATGATTGCGTTTTCTATTCTATAAGGAATGACGTTGGGATTTTAATTGGAATTGAATTGAATTTATATAGTGCTTTGTAAGGCCATTTTGACAATATTGATTCTGCCTATCCAGGAGCATGGGAGATGTTTCTATCATCTAAGGTTTTCTTCAATTTCTTTCTTTAGTGTCTTGTAATTTGCATTGTATAAGTTTTTCACCTCTTTTGGTAAATTGATTTCAAGTATTTTATTTTTTTTGAGGCTATTGTGAATAAGATAGTTTTCCTAATTTCTCTTTCAGAGGGTTTATCACTGATGTATAGAAATGCAATTGCTTTATGGCTATTGATTTTATATCCTGCTACTTTGCTGAATTCATTTATTAATTCTAGAAGTTTCCTGGTGGAATTTTTTGGATCCTCTAAGTATAGAATTATGTCAGCTGCAAATGATAGTTTGAGTTCTTCTTTGCCTGTTCATATCCCTTTAATTTCTTTCATCTGTCTAATTGCTCTGGCTAGTGTTTCAAGGACTATGTTAAATAGCAGTGGGGAAAGAGGGCATCCCTGTCTTGTTCCCATTTTTAGAGGGAAAGCTTCCAATTTTTGTCCATTTAGGATGATGTTGTCCTCAGGGTTTAACATAGATAGTTTTTACAAAGTTGAGGTATGTTCCTACTATCACTATTTTTTCTAGTGTTTTGAACATAAAAGGGTGCAATAGAGCAAATGCTCTATTGTCAAATGCTTTCTCTGCATTGATTGATAAAATCATATGACTCTTATCTTTAAGTCTGTTGATGTGATGGATTACGTTACTTGATTTCCACATGTTGAACCAACGTTGCATCCCTGGAATGAACCCCACTTGATCATGGTGCACTATTTTTTTATATGTTTTTGTATGCTATTTGCCAAAATTTTATTGAGAATTGTTTGCATCTATGTTCATTAGGAATATTGGTCTGAAATTTTCTTTCTTTGATGTGTGTCTGTCTGCTTTTGGAATCAGGGTGATACTCATCTCATAGAATGAGTTTGGAAGGGTTCCCGCCTTTTCTATTTCATCACATAGTTTGAGGAGTATTAGTATTAGTTCTTCTTTGAGGTCTTTTAGAACTCAGCTGAGAATCCATCTGGGCCTGGGTTTTTCTTGGTTGGCAGGCTTTTGATGCCAACCATCAACTATTTCCTTGCTTGAAACTGATCTGTTTAAGTTGTTTATGACCTCCTGGTTCAGTTTGGGTGGTCATATGCCTCTGGAAATTTGTCAGTGTCTTCAGGGTTTTCTATTTTACTGGAGTATAAATTTTCAAAATAGTTTCTAGTTATCCTCTGTATTTCAGTAGTGTCTGTTGTGATATTTCCTTTTTCATCACCAATTTTAGTAATTTGGGTTTTCTCTCTCCTTTTTGTTAGAGTGGCTAAGGGTTTGTCAATTTTGTTTATTTTTTCAAAGAACCAGCTTTTTGTTTTGTCAATATTTTGAACTGTTGGTTTCAATTTCTTTGATTTCAGCCCTGATTTTAATTATTTCCTGTCTTCTTTGGTGTTGTTTTGTTCCTCTTTTTCTAGGGCTTTGAGATGAAGAGTCAAGTCATTTATTTGTTGACTTTTATTTCTTTTAATAAATGAGCTTAATGCAATGAACTTTCCTCTTAGCACTGCCTTTATGGTGTTCCAGAGATTTTCATATGTTGTATCAGAGTTTTCATTTACCTCTAAGAATTTTTTTTTATCTTTTCCCTGATATCTTCTGTTATCCATGCATCATTCAATAGCATATTATTTAGTTTCCAGGTGTTGGAGTAATTTCTATTTTTAATCTGTCATTGATTTCTCATTTTATTCCATTGTGGTCATATAGGATGCAGGGTATTTTTTGTATTTGCTAAAACTGGCTTTGTGACATAACATATGATCTATTTTGGAAAAGGATCCATGTGCTGCTGAGAACAAAGTGTGTTTGCTCATTAATGGATGGAACACTCTATATATGTCTGTTAAGTCTGAATTGTTGATTGTTTTATTGAGTTCTATGGTTTCTTTGTTTAGTTTTTGTTTGGAAGATCTATCCAGTGGTGAGAGAGTTGTGTTAAAGTCACCAAGTATTATTGTGTTATGGTCTATTTGATTCTTGTAGTTGAGAAGGATCTGTTTGATATATATAGATGCCCTATTGTTTGGGGCATAGATATTTATGATGGTTATGTCTTGTTGATGTATGATTCCCTTAAGAAGTATGAAATGTCCTTCTTTATCTCTTCTTTATCACCAGCTTTGGTTTGAAGTCCACTTTATCTGATACGAGGATGGAAACCCCTGCTTGCTTACACAGTCCATGTGAGACGTTTTTTCCCCACCCTTTCACTTTCAGTCTGTGGATATCTTTTCCTGCAAGATGAGTCCCTTGAAGACAGCATATTTTTGGGTCTTTTTCTTTTTTTTTTTATTCAGTCTGTCAATCTATGTCTTTTAATTGATGCATTTAGGCCTTCACATTCAGGTTATTATTGAAATATGATTTGTAGTGCTGGTCATTTTGGCTTAGTTTTGGTTTTTACCTTTCTTGGTTTCTCCTTTGATTGCCCCCTCACCCTTTAGTGTAGTTTCTCTCTTTGTATATTTTTATTGTTGATTGTCATTTCCTTCTCCTTGTGTATGTTGTTCCAAGATCTCCTGGCTTTTAGGGTCTGGGTTGAAAACTCTGCTGAGATACAAATTGGTCTCCCCTTATATGCAATCTGATTCTTCTCTCTTTCAGCCTTTAAAATTCTATCCTTATTCTGTATGCTGGGCATTTTCATTATAATGTGCCTTGGTATAGATCTGTTGTAATTTTGTACAATTGGTGTCCTGTAAGCCTCTTATATTTGATTTTCCAATTCATTTTTCATGTTTGTGAATTTTTCTGATATTATTTCATTGAAGAGACTGTGCATTCCTTTGGTTTGAAATTCTTCACCTTCTTCTATCCTGATAAATCTTAAATTTGGTCTTTTGATGCTGTCCCATAATACTTGTATGTTCTGTTCATGATTTCTTACCATCTTCACTGTATGGTCAACTTTATTTTCAAGATTGTATATTTTGTCTTCATTATCTGAGGTTCTGTCTTCCAGGTGATCTAGTCTGCTGGTGATGCTTTCTATTGAGTTTTTTGGTTTATTACGTGCTTCATTTCAAGAACTTCTGATTGGTTTCTTCCCACAATCTCTAGCTCTTTCTTAAAGTAACATTTTGCTGCCTGTATTTGCTCTCTTATCTCTTTGCTGCACTGGTCAATGGTTGCCTTTATTTGCTCAATAATTTGTTTGATTGATCAATTTTTGGCTGTGTTTGCTTGCTTAAGTCATTCTTTAATTCACAGATCATTTTAATTTTGTACATTCTGAATTCCTTCTCTGACATTTTCAACTGTGCTGTCAATGGATTATATCATTGTGGTATCTATGTTTATTTGGGGCACTTTCTTCCCTTGTTTTTTCATGTTGATTATGTGTCTTCCTTTCTTGCAATGCTGATCTGAAGTATTGTGGTTTCTACCCTATAATCTTGTATTGACACTACGGATTACCTGTATCTCACCTTGGAGTTACTTCTAGTACCCAGCAGGTGTCCCCAGATGGACACTACTCCCACTTAATTGGTGGTGGGGGTAGTGGTAGTACCTCAAGAGTACAGTGGGAGTGGCCTTTGCTGGACTCCCTAGATGGTCCCTGAAGGTGGTTTTGGGCCCTTTCTTCCACTCCTGCCAGTCGCAAGTGGAGAACTGGGGGCTCTCCTTGGCTTCACTTAGGGAGGATCTCCCACATGGGTCTTTGTGGACAGCTCTTACCCTGGGTGTGGGCTCCCCTGTGGCTGGCAGCTAGCAGTCTCAGGTCTGCCTTTGGCTGCACTTCCTTGGTTGTCCCTGAGGGTGGTTTTGGGCCCTCTCTTTCACTCCAGCCAGGTAGGCAGGAACTGTAGAGCAAAACTGGGATTCCTATTTGTATCCCTTTGAGTTCCTTTTCTTTCCTGATGGCTCTGGCTAATATTTCAAAGACTATCTTGAATAGGAGTGGTAGGAGTGGCCAGCTTTGTCTTGTTACTGATCTTAGAGGGAATGCTTTTAGTTGATATCCATTTAGTATGATGTGTGCTTTGGGTTTGTCATAAATGATCCTCATGATATTGAGGAAATTTCCTTCAATTCCTAGTTTCTCCAGCATTTTTAAACATGAATGGGTGTTAGATTTTGTCAAAGAACTTTTCTACCTTTGTTGAGATGCTCATATGATTTTTGTCTTTAATTCTGTTTTAATGGCAAATTGCACTTAGTGATTTGCATATGTTGAAGCAGTATTCCATCCCTGGAATGAAACCTACTTATGGTGTATTTTTTTTTTAATGTGTTTTGAAATGCAGTTTGTTGATATTTTATTAAGGACTTTTGCATCTATATTCATGAGGGATATTGCTGTGTAGTTTTTCCCCATGGTATGTCTTTTTTATCTGGTTTTGTTATCAAGTTATAACTTCATATATGTATTTATAGTATGTATAAATAAAATGTATTTGGGAGTATTTATAAATCATAAAATGTATGATTAATTATTCATAAAATGTATTTTGTTTATTCATAAGATGTATTTTAGAGTGTTTCCTCCCCTTCAATTTCAGAAATAATTTGAGAAAGATTGGTGTTAGTTTCTCTTTTGAAATTCTGGTGAACTTGATTGAGAATTCATCAGGCACTGGGCTTTATGTTTTTGAAAGGCTTTTTATTGCTGTTTCAATTTCATTACTTGATATTGGTCTATTTAGGTTTTCCATATTCAATTTGGACAGGTTATAGATTTTCTAGTTTATTGGACTACAAATTTGCAAAATAGTTTTGCATTTCAGAAGGATCTGTGGTGAAATACTTTTATCTCTGATCTTGTTGATCTGGGTCTTCTCTTTTGTTTAGTTTGTCTAAGGTTTTGTTAATATTATTTATCTTTTCTAAGAGCCAACTCTTTGTTGCATTTATCTTGTATATTGTTTTCTTATCCTCAATGTCATTTATTTTGTCTCAGATCTTAATTATTTCCTGTCTTCTACTGATTTGGGGATTACTTTGTTCTTCTTTTTTAAGACTTGAGTGAAGCCTAAGCTTACTTGTTTGGAATTTCTCTACTTTTTTTAATGTAGGCACTCAGTGCTATAAATTTTATTTTTAGAACTGCTTTCATACTGTCCCAGCAATTTTGATATGTTCTCTGCTCTCATTTGTTTCTAGGAATTTCTTGATTTCTATTTTCATTTCTTCTTTGACCCATTCTTACTTAAGAGAATATATTGTTCAATCTTCATGTCTCTATGTGGTTTCTATTATTTTTCTTGTTGCTGAAACACTAGCCAGAGCAATTAGACAGATGAAAGAAATTAAAGGGATATGAATGGGAAAAGAAGAACTCACTATCATTATTTGCAGATGACATGATTCTATATTTAAAGGATCCAAAAAATTCTACCAGAAAATTTCTAGAATTAATAAATGAATTCAGCCAAGTAGCAGGATATAAAATCAATACCTATAAATCAATCACATTTCTATACATTAGTGATAAATCCACTGAAAGAGAAATTAAGAAAACTACCCCATTCACAATAGCTACAAAAAATAAAAATAACTTGGGAATCAATTTAACAAAAGAGATGATAAACCTCTACAATGATAACTACAGGACACTAAAGAAATTGAAGAGGACCTTAGAAAATGGAAAGATATCCCATGCTCTTGGATAGGCAGAATCAAAATTGTCAAAATGGCCATAATACTGAAAGTGCTATACAGATTCAATGTGATTCCAATTAAAGTCCTAATGTCATTCCTTATAAAAATAAAAACAGCAATCATAAAATTTATTTGGAAAAATAAGAGACCCAGAATAGCCAAAGCAATCCTTAGCAAGAAGCATGAAGCAGGAGGCATTACAATACCAGACCTTAAACTATACTACAAAGCTATAATAATAAAAATGGCATGGTACTGGCACCAAAGTAGACATGTGGACCGATGGTATAGAATAGAAGACAGAGAGACATACCCACTTAACTACAGTTATCTTATACTAGACAAAGGTGCATGTACATTGGAGAAAAGAGAGCTTCTTTAACAAATAGTACTGGGAAAACTGGAAATCCACATGCAGCAAAATGAAACTAAACCACTATCTATCACCATGCACAAAATTAAATTCAAAGTGGATCAAGGACCTAGGAACTAGACCAGAAACTTGAACCTAATAGAAGAAAGAGTAGGCCCAGCTTAGGACTTTACTTTCTTAACAAGACTGCTATTGTGCAAGAAGTAAAATCAAGAATCAATAAATGGGATGAATTCAAACTAAAAAGCTCTTCTCAGCAAAAGAAACAACCAATGAAGTGAACAGAGAGCTGACATCCTGGGAACAAATTTTGCTACACACACATCTGATAGAGCGCTAATTTCCAGGATATATAAAGAACTCAAAAAACCTGTCACCAAAAAACTAACAACCCAATCAATAAATGAGCCAAAGAGCTGAACACAAACTTCACAGAAGAAGATATACAATCAATCAACAGACATATGAAAAAATGTTCAACATCTCTAGCCATCAGAAAAATGCAAATCAAAACTACTCTAAGATTTCATCTCACACCAGTCAGAATGGCAATTATCAAGAATGCAATCAACAAGTGTTGGCGAGGTTGTGGGGGGAAAGGCACACTCAAACATTGCTGGTGGGACTGCAAATTGGTGCAACCAATATGGAAAGCAGTATGGAGATTCCTAAGAAAACTTGGAAAGGAACTACCATTTGAGCCTGCTATCCCACTCCTTGGTCTATACCCAGAAGACTTTAAAACAACATACTACAGTGATACAGCCACTTCAATGTTTATAGCAGCTCAATTCACAATAGCTAAACTGTGGAACCAACCTAGATGCCCTTCAATAGATGAATGGATAAAGAAACTGTGGTATATATACACAATGGAATATTACTCAGCAATAAAGAAGAATAAAATTATGGCATTTTCAGGTAAATGGATGGAGCTGGATAATATCATGTTAAGCAAAGTAGGCCAATTCCAAAAAACCAAATGCTGAATGTTCTCTGTGATAAGTGGATGCTGATCCATAATGAGGGAGGGGACACAGGAAGAACGGAGGAACTTTGGTCAAAGTGGAGGGAGGGGGAAAGGGACATGGTGACAGTAAAAATGGTGGAATGAGATGGACATCATAGCTCTAGTTTCATATATGACTATATATATGATGTGATTCTACATCACATACAACCAGAGAAATGAAAATTTGTGCTCCATCTGTGTACAACGAATCAATATGCATTCTGCTAGCATGTATATAAACCTAAACAGAATAAAGAAAGAAAGAAAAAAAAGCAAAAAAATAAACTTCTGGAATTAATAAATGAGTTCAGCAAAGTAGAATGATATAAAATCAGTACCTGTAAATCAAATGCATTTCTATACATCAGCAATGAATCCAATGTGTATTTTTGGTACCTTTGTCTATTATGAGATAACTATTTATGTGGGTTTGTCTCTGTGTCTTTTATTCTATACCATTGATCTACATGTCTATTTTGGTTCCAGTACCATGCCGTTTTTGTTACTACAGCTTTGTAGTATAGTTTAATGTCCGGTATTGTGATGCCTCCTGCTTCACTCCTCTTGCTAAGGATTGCTTTGGCTATTCTGGGTCTCTTATTTTTCCAAATAAATTTTATGATGCTTTTTTTTATTTTTATAAGGAATGACATTAGGACTTTAATTGGAATCACATTGAATCTGTATAGCACTTTCGGTATTATGGCCATTTTGACAATATTGATTCTGCCTATCCAAGAGCATAGGAGGTCTTTCCATCTTCTTAGGTATCTTCATTTACTTTCTTTATTGTTCTGTAGTTTTTATTGTAGAGGTCTTTCACATCTCTTGTTAGATTGATTCCCAAATTTTTTTTTTTTTTTTTTTGGTGAGGGAATGAGATACTTTCCTAATTTCTCTTTCAGAGAATTTGTACTGTTACCTCACACTTGAAAAAAAAAAAACATACATTGGAGAAAAGGTAGCCTCTTCAACAAATGGTACTGGGAAAAATGGAAATCTGTATGCAGCAAAATGAAACTAAACTCTTACCTCTCACCATGCACAAAACTCAACTCAAAGTGGATCAAGGACCTAGGAATTATACTAGAGACGTTGCACCTAGTTGAGGAAAAAGTAGACCCAAATCTTCATCATGTTGGATTAGGCCCTGACTGCTTTAACAAGACTCCTAAAGAATAAGAAATAAAATCAAGAATCAATAAATGAGATGGACTCAAACTAAAAACCTTCTTCTCAGCAAAAGAAACAATCAGTGAGGTAAATATAGCCTACATTTGGGGAGTAAATTTTTGCCACATGCATATCAGATAGAGCACTAATCTCTAGGATATATACAGAACTCAAAAAACTAATCACCAAGAAAATAAACAACCCAATCAATAAATGGGCTAAGGTGCTGAACAGACACTTCTCAGAAGAAGATACACAACTGATAAAAAAATATATGAAAAAATGTTCAATGTCTCTTGTAATTAGAGAAATGCAAATCAAAACTACTCTAAGATTTCATTTCATGCCAGTCAGAATGGCAGTTATCAAGAACAAAACAAGATATGTCAAACAACTAATGAATAATAATTCATGAATTACTTATATTAGTTACCTTTTGTGATTAGAAGTTTCATTTCTTCAAAGGATAATAAAGGCAAGGGAGAAGGTAGGAATAGGAAAGATAGTGGAATGAATGACATAATTTTTCTATGTACATAAATACACCACAGTAAATCTCACCATCATGTACATTCATAAGAGTAGGATCCTAATTAGAATAAGATATATTCCATGCTTGTATAAATAGATCAAAATAGATTCTACTGCCATGTATAACTAAAAAGAACAAATAACAAAAATTCTAAAATAGCATACAAAAAACGTTTCATTTCTGTAAGTTTTATTTCAGCTTTAGTGTCTCTTTCTTATTCTTTGTGATTTAATTTTATTTTTGAAATATGTGGAATATGAACCTGATTCTTCAAATAAAATATATGCAAAAGATGCATTTAGAGGAAGGGTATCATCCCCTCCCCACTTCTTCCAGTTTCATCTTGTAGGTAAACAACTACATTGTTTTCTGATATTTACCTAAGTTTCATATTGTAAAGGTAAGTATCTCTATTTTATTTATTTCCTTTCTTCCTTACCTAAAAATCAGCATACAAGTTTTCCCTCATTCAGGTCTTTTTTTAACTTAATATTATCTTCTAGAAATCTCTTTAAATCAGTGTATAGAGATCTTTTTTTATAGCTCCATGTACAGCTGTTTGTATCACATCATTTATCATAATTTATATAATACCATAGTCCATAGTATATACATTAGCCTATTCAACCAATTCTCATGTTTTAATATTTATGTGGTTTTGATGATTTTGCAGTTATATATAATTCCATAATGAACAAAATTGTACATATGCATTTTCTTTGTGTAGTCTATGAAATCTCTACATCTATAATGTATAAATAACTCAAGAAAAGTAGATACTAATACTAAGTGTATATAATGGCTATAAATGAAGCTTTAACATAAAGTCATTAAAATTTTCATCATTTTTTGCAGATCTAGCATTATAATAATTTAGCTCTAACTACAAAAATGAAAATACTGCTGTAAACCTGTTCTAAATTTGAAATACAAATGTTTTACAATAGATCCATATTTTTCTGTTTAGTAGACTTAATATATCTCTTTATATAGTTTATGACAAAGTTTCAGATGAAAATCTTACACTTGAACTTCAAAAATCAAAGTCAAAAAACAATTTGCAAGTAAAGAAACAAGTTACTTCTGGAGAAGAAAGACCCACTAGTAAGTATAAAAATTTACAGATGACTTTAGATTGTTTTACATGAATAATAACCAAATATTTTTTCATTTGTTCATGAATCCATATTTTACTATACATTTTATAGAAATTTTACCTTTGATCTAAAGTGTGAATACCTAAGATAACTAGAGAACAAAAAGCCAAAGTACTCATTAAGTTTGTTTAGTATTTCTGTTTGTAATGCTATTTCATAGCCATGATTATATGCTTAGTATCCAGCAAGAGTGTTCATCCTACAGCCAACTCCAGGAAGTTTCAGGTCTAAAAAAGTCCAATTCATTTCACTGAGTTATGCAATGGACTTCTTTCATAGGCTTCAATTAATGAACAGAAATATTGCTGAGACCTAGAACTCAAATGTAGATTAGAGGGGCTGAGGAGAAGAATGGCCTTGGAAACCTGTTGGATGGTCTCCAAGGCAATATAATAGTTCAGATCCACTCAATGGTAGAGGCCTCTTTGGTAAAGTTAATAAATGGTTATAATCAAGATCCTGTTGAGGAGAACTGGAGAGTGCCAGTAGCAGAATAGAGCCACAAATTGCTCAATCTTTTTTGTATTTATTGGGACCAAGAGGGACAAAAGTTTGGAATTTACCTCCTCTGGAGTGAGAAATGTTACCCCTTCCCAGTTTACCCCAGGGATTTCACTTGGATACAAGGTCCTGGTAATATATATATTAATGATTGCTTCATTTGAGTCAACACAACATCCAGTTCTTGTTAGGTGGTGCCCCCTAACTGAGCCTACTAGAATGGCATCACAGTAGTGGAAGGTGAGCAGAAGCCAGTATCACACAAGATTAGAAGGAATATTCAAGTTTCTAGTCTCCTCAGGTCGATGGTGAAGTAATCTTGAGAAATTTGCATTCATGGGACCTGGGGTTGTAGATCAGTGGTACAGCGCTTGCCTAGCACGTGCGAGGCACTGGGTTTGATATTCAGCACCACATAAGAATAAATAAAATAAAGGTATTGTGTCCATTAACGACTAAAGATAACTTAAAAAAAGAAAATTGCATTCATTACAAAATATTTTTAAGATGAGAAAAAATGCTGCTGTACACTTGTTATCAATTTTAAACGTATGGATTCCAAACAGATCTCTTTTTAATTTAGTGGACTAAATACATCTGTTTATATAGCTCCTAATGAAGAACCAGATGAAAATCCTAACATTAACTCTCAAGATTCAATGTCTAAATTAGACATGCAAGCAAAGAAACAAAGGACTTCCAAAAGGGAAAGACTTACTAGTAAGTATAAAAATTATCTAAAACTTTAAATTATTTTAAAATGAAACTCATCAGAAGATATTTTTGATGAAAAAAAATATATATGCATGCACTTTACAGAGATTCCCTACCATAACTGGAAAAAAAAGGAGGTGGAAATACTAATATCCTTTGTTTTGGATTTTGTCCCTAAGATTATTTTATGACCATAGGACATGTGATATCCTCTAGGGTCTAATAACAAGTAAATAATTGTTTTCCCAGAATACTGTGCCTTTTAGTGGACTCCAGGTAATTATGAATCTAAAAACCTAATGCACATCTCTGACCTGTCACAGTGGCCTTCTGCCATAGACTCCAGTCAGCAAACATATATTACTAAGATGTATACCTCAAACAGCAAATGGGGATTTGTTGAGCATAGGTAAAGGCGGATTATGAAGTCTGTTTGAGGGTATGTAGGGCATTTCCTTAATCATGGCCCCACTGAAATGAAACAGCCTATCTGGTAATCTCTATATGGATATCATCAAGGAAATTTTTCTACATGGGGAAAATGAGAGTGTCAGTATCTGAATCATCCCTCTAATAACTGGGCCTCTATTTATCTGTTAGACTAGGCAAGGCTAAAACTTGTCTGTCTTCTCTAGAATGAAATGTCATGCCCATTAGAAATAAGTCCCAGGAATTTCACTAGGGTATTAGAGAGCTATACCTTGTCTGAACTAATGACATAACCAAGAGCTACTTGTAGGTCGCTAGAGAATTTAGTCCATTTTAGAAAATATCTTTCTCTGGGCCCACTTAAGTGATATCATCAATATTGTGGAAGACTGGTCCTCTCTCTGAAAGCAGTCGTTTAGAGGTCATGAATATACACTGATGACAGATCTTAGAGCAATTTGGTAGCCTTATCGAAGGATATTAGTGATGTACTATAACTTACTGCACATAAAGTTAAACTGATGTTGAATACTTCTGTGGAAAAGTATACAGAAAAGGGCATTTGGGAGGAGAGTTTTGCATATCAAATTCCCTCAGTTTGGATACTAGCCTGTAGGACAGTCACAATGTCTTATATCATAGGTACTTGGGGTTATACTGCAGCATTGAAGCACCAAAATCAATTGAATCATGATCACCAACGCTGTGTGCAAAAACCAACTTATTAGTGAATGCATAGATCATCTCATGGAGAATATTTGCTTCATTAAGCTCTGTCATGAAAACAGCTTTTTAAAAAACTGTTTCTCATCCCAAGAAGTTGTTTGGGGCAACAAATATGCTAAGTGGTTAGCAAATATACAGTCCTCCTTGTTCTATAAAAACAATCCTAATTTCAGCAATTCCATCAGGACTTGGGCTGAATGCATGTGAGGGTTCACATAAAAAATACATCCATACCAATAATACATTCAGTAGAACTGACCATAAAAATGGAGTTTTGTAGTGGCTCAAAAGGACGGACTCATCATAATGTTTAATTAAGGGTATTTTGGGTAGTAACTTCAGAAGGAAAAGCAGCATTATCACTTTCCCCCAATTCCTTGTGTCAGAGGCTGTAAAGACCATGAACACCTATGCACGGTATCTAACAGCCCTACATGTGCAACTTCCTCCACTATCCCCTTTTAATTCTGATCTTAGCATACATCTTCAAATTGCCACTGATAACAGAGACTTTGTCCTATCTTGTTTATTTAAAAAGCTGAGAGGTCTGAACAAAAGTTGTGAAGGGTTCTCTGATTCATCTCAATATACTGGGTGGTACACAGTAAAAAGCACGTTTATTAGTTATAGCAATCATCATAATTTGAATGATTTGAGTGATGCTATGTGTTGGAACCTATGTGAACTCTTTGACATGGAGATTCTTAGAAGAGAGGGCGGTCACTATTCAGACTCCATTGTTGAGTAACTAGAGCCAGAGATTCCTTGAGGGAAAACCCTTGTCTAGATTACCCAGGAATGGGTGTACAACTATAATTTTATGTTACTCTGTTTACTTGTCAAAAAACATTGTTGTCTTGGTAGTATCCCATGCCCAGAAATTAGCTAAGATCTGAATTGTGTCACAATTTACACCTTATAAGGAAGTTTGCAGATTATTCTGCAAATGATGGTATCATGATGCCATCACTCCCCTTCTAAGAATCTCCTGCAAACTCACCAGCACCTCTCAAAGTGTTCCTTCCAAAAAGGCTTTGTGCTTTATTGACTGCTCTAGTGTCTGAGAAATTTTATCAGGAAGAGATGACAGTTTTTAGGTAGTATATTAAGAAAACAAAGCAAACTCAAAGTAGCAATTAACCATGATTCACATACTGAGATACTGAAAACTATAGACAGGAGCTGGCCCCAGCTCCACTAATATTCCATTTTATCCCACAGAACAGCACTCAACAAGAACCAGATGCTTTAGTGCAGACCGTAGGTGGAAGGGAGGATGGGTGACTCACAGCTAAAGGAACCCTAAACAAAATGATCTTTTCTGTTTTATGGATCCTGAGACCGTGATAGTTAAAGCTCTGAACAACATCAGTATCCTTAGTCATTTGCCCAATCCTTAGATTCTCAGATTGCTTTAGAAATGCTTAGCACATGCCACTAAAATACTAAACTAACTAAAAGTTTTCATGATTTGTTTGAGATCCACTCCCTGCACCACTCTTATGTATAAGAATGAAGATTTATGTAAAATACTATATTGTTGAGTTGCTGCTTTGATTTTTCCTTAAATAATTTTAATTTGCTTAAAATTTTATTCCATCTTTTTATTCCATAAAATTTTTATTCCATTTAGTTTTTATTCCATCTTCATATCTTCGTTGGTTTTTTTTTTTTTATTTTTGAAATGTGCAGAGTATGAATCTCTTCCCAAGAGTAAAAAAAAAAAAAAGCAAAAATGTTTTATTTAAAGGAGTATCCTTCCTTTGCCAGGTCTCCTTTTTCATTTTGTAGTTAATCAACAACATTATGCCTGTTTTCTTGTCCTATGTTTCTTTTTGTAAAGATAGCCACACGTCTTTTTCTGTTTTCTTATTTCTCAATTTTTTCTTGCCCAAAGGTAGCATATAAATTTTTCCCTTTTCCAGTTTTTCTTTGTTTAACTTTATTCCTAGAGATCCCTCCAAGTCAGTTTAAAGGTACATGTGGCATTCATTTTATAGCTGCATTTACTGCTATTTGTACTGCATTATATGCCATCATTTGTATTATACTATAGTACATTCCTTAGTTTATTTAACAGTCTCTTCTGTTTGAAAATTTATGTGGCCTTGAATATGTCACAATTACAAATATGTTATAATAAATAACATTGTACACATGAATTTTTTATTTTTATTTCTACGAATATCTACTAATCTGAAGTATAAACAACCCAAGAAAACTACAGACTAATATAAATTAAAGTCCTAGAAATATTATGAAATAATGAACCTCAACACACACCCTTTAAAAATATCCTCACAACTGGGCTGGGGTTGTGGTTCAGTGGCAGAGCACTTACCTAGCATGTGTGAGGCCCTGGGTTCGATTCTCAGCACCACATATAAATAAATCAATAAAATTAAGGTCCATCAACAACTAAAAAATATTTAAAAAAAAATATCCTCACAACTTTCAAGGCACATTTGTTATTTTGGGTAATTGTAACTATCAAAATGAAACACCATTATACTGTACAATTATTGCAAATTTTAAATATAGAGAAATATGGAGATTTCTCAGTAGATGCTTTTTTATTAAGAGCCTAAATGTATCTCTTTATGTAGATTCTGATGAAGTGCCAGACAAAAAACTTGAGCAAAATGATTCAAAACTTGAAATGCAAGTAAAAAAATTTAAAACTTCCAGAGAGGAAAGATATAATAGTAAGTATAATAATTATAGGTAATTTTAAATTTTAAAAAGTCATCAGATCTATTTTATTTGGATTATAAGTACACATTTGAGCATATAATTTATAGCAATTTTATACCTTGACATAAAATATGAATACCGTAAAGTAACTAGAGAACAAATACCATATAACATTTGTTTGGAATTTCTGATCATAAGATTATTTCCTGGCATGATTATGTGCTCAGCATCTACAAAGACCCAATAACTGGTCAATAAACTAAAAGAATTCTCTCTGACAATTATAGGAGGTTATGAATCCAAAATCCAAGTGTACCATTGAATGTCACAGTATACTTTCGTCATGGAATTCATTTGGCTATCAGAAAGGTTATGGAAACCTGTAACTCAAAAAGTATATCAGAGAGGGCAAGAAGGGCTGTCTTTGTGGCTCGTTGGATCTAGGAATCCTGTCTTTAGGCCCTACTCAAAAATAGATGTCTTTTTGATAACCTGATGCTCAGTAACCCAATAGTTCCACCAATCACTGGCTTCATTTTTGTTTGTTGGAACTGAGAGCAGCTAAAACTTGGCTTTCTGCAGCAAAACATACTATCTATTCCTAGTTTATCCCCATAAATTTCACATGATCAATGGGTCTTTTTACCTTGCCTATATTGATGTCCTAACCATGTTACAACATGTGAGTTAACATAGCATCCAGTCCTTGCTGGGTAATGCCTTTGTCTGGACCCAGTATATCAATATAATAGAATTCTAGTGCTTTATCTAAGAATAGTGCTTTTCCAGATTATTAAATAGATAATGTAACTCATTCTGCATAACACCAATTGACCTTGATCCTCTATATGTACAGGAAGGCTACGAAGGACATTTGAAATGTCAATTACTTCATACCTACTCCCCTTAGCGTGGGTAATAACCTCTGTGATAGTCATATTATCAGGTAATGGCAGTAACAGAGGTGGCACTACTGTGTTGAACTTTTATTTTGACATAGGCTCTCCGTTCCTTCCTGGGGACACAGAGATATTGACCATCTTGTAGTCTTTTATTTTTAAAGCCAAGAGGTTTAGTTAAAACTTTTTAGGGCTCTATGATGCATTTCAAAATTCAATTGGAGAAGGAGAAGAAACAGCATTTATATTAGTCATAGGAATAATAATTGAGCAAACCCTAAGGGGCTGCTGCTGGATCAGGTGTATTAACACAGATAGGAAGGGAATGTCTCACTGTATGTTCGGTTATTTGTACCATGTTGTATACCATATATACTACACATTAGTCAGCTTTTCATCACTGTGATAAAAATGTCTGACAATAACAACTTAAAGGAGGAAAGATTTATTTTGACTCATGGTTTCAGAGCTTTCAGTCCATGATAGAATGGCTTCATTGCTTTGGGCCCAAGGTGAGGCAGAAAATTAAACATTAAATATTAAAACATGGTGGAGCAAAGATGTTAACCTCATGGCCATCAAGAAGCAGAGGGGGGTGGGGAGGAAGGAGCCAGGGACAAGATATAGTCTCCAAGGGCACACCCCTCAGGACCCTTCAAACAGATTCTACCTCTCATAGCCCTCACCACTTCACAGTGGTCCATTCAGCTATTACTGGATTCCTAAGGTCTGATAAAGTCAGAGTTCTCATGGTTCAATCACTTCACAAAAGCCCCACCTCTGAACACTACTGCATCAGAGATGAAGTATTCAACACATAAACCATTGGCATCCAATCCAAATCAAAATCATGACATTCTATCCTTGGCCTCCAAAGACTCATGTCCATCTCAAAATGCAAAATTTCATTTAGTTCATCTCCAAGAGCTCCCCGAATCTCAACAGTTCTAGAATTGCTCAAAAGTCTAAGTCCAAAGTATCTATGAGACCCAAGGTAAACTTTTAGTTGTGAGCCTTTGTAAAAATTAAAAACAAAGTGACATACTTCCAACATACAATGGTACAGGGAGAACATTGCCATTCCAAAGGGAGGAATAGGGGGACAGAAAGGAAGGATAGAACCATAGCAAGACCAAAACCCTAGCTTCCCTTCTGGCATTCAGGGCATATGGTGACAGGATGTGGACTACAAAAGGCTTGGGAAGCTCCACCCTACAACCTTTTCAATTGCACCCCACAGGCCTTTTTCTTGTGCTTGCTTTCCTTGCTGCCTGCAGATTTCCTGGCATATGTTTTCTGCCATCTCCAACTTCTTGGGGTCTTCACTGCTGCTTTGGCTTCACTCTCATAACTTCATGCATAACCCTCTGAAGGACTGTATGCAGAAATTCCAGCCCTGCCAGAAATTACCTTGCGTCCCAGGCGTCCCCTTTAAATCTTAGTGGAAGCCTCCATGACCATGCAAGAATCTTACATTCTGTGTTCCTGCAAAACCAGTACCATATGAACAATGACACCAAGGTCTGTCACCAGCTTGAGCAATACCTGGACCCACTTGAACCATGACTGCAGCAACCTGAGTACCTGAATGGTAGAGCACAGTAAGATGTATTATGAGAAAATAAATTCCTTAGTGTTCTTGTGGGAGCAAGGCACTCTAGCATACTCTTCTCAAAGTGAAGTCTTTTTTAAAAGAATTTCCACTTTTACATCTTTAAGCTTGTGATGTATGGGTCTTGCTGATTCCTGAGATGTCCTCAGGCATCTTTAATATTTTATGGGCACAAAGCTCTGGGTTTCTCTTTAATGATGCTAACCTTTTCATACCACACCTTCTGTGGCCACAGTTTTACACACAATTTTCTGATCAAACTACAAATTGTCAGATCTTTCCACTCTGCTTTTTGCTCCCTAGTTTTACTAAATATGACTAAAAGCAGTCAGTTATACTCATTCCATTGTCTGAAAGTTGTACTGCCTTGAAATTTCCTCTGCAAGATTAATTGATCCATCACCTTTAAACTCACCCTCACAGAAAGTTTAAGAGCATTGGCAAAATGTAGTCAAGTTCTTTGTCAGAATGTAATATATATGACCTCTAGTCAAATTCCCAGAATATTTCTCATTCCTGTCTGAAACTTCATGAGCACAGTTTTTACTGGTTTCATTCCTACCAGCACTTTGATCATCTGGGTTTCTATCAGAATTGCCCATTGTTTCATCTACACCATTTTAAGGCTTCTCTAGCCTGTATCTCCAAACTTTTCTAAATTCCTCACACAAACTTGTTCCAAAGTCTCCTGAACCACCTAGTTAGGTATAGTTATGGTAACATTCCACTTGTGGTACATATTTTCTGTGTTAGCTTTTTGTTGCTGTGTCCAAAATACCTGTCAAGAACAATTTAAAGA
>PVHX01015175.1:0-47769 GCA_004024805.1 Geosciurus inauris
ATATGACTGGGGATGTGGCTCAGTGGTTAAGTGCCCCTGGGTTCAATCCCTGGAAACTCCTCCTTACTCCCACTCCACAAAAGGAGGGAATAATCGTTAATTAATCACAACAAATAAAATGACTTGATGTATGATAAATTCTGTCACCAGTATATTGTCAACATGAAGTAATTCTACCTTATTAATTTTTTAAAAAGGCATTATATGTTATATAAAAAGTTTCTCAGGGGGCTGGAGTTGTGGCTCAGCGGCAGAGCGCTTGCCCAGCATGTGTGAGGCACTGGGTTAGATTCTCAGCACCGCATATAAACAAATAAAGTCCATTGACAACTAAAAAAATATTAAAAAAAAAAAAGTTTCTTAGTTTAAATTGATCTCTACTTACTTGTACTCAAATGAGTTTTATATTTACTTAGGTGCTTTTTTCAGATTAACTTACCATTCTTTAACAGTTACTTCTCTAATCCCTTCTCCAATGTCTGAGAGTTTGAATTGAACAACTTGTCCATGTAGAGCTTTAAAGAAAAGAGAAATGATCTCATTAATATGTACTTATTATCCATAGAATATCTAAAATTTTAAAATTAGAATATATCCTCACAGGTGGAAACTATTCCACCTTACAGACAGAAAAACAGCATTTCATAATCTTTAAAAGTATGAACCATTATTCACAATCATTAAAAATTAAACTAAGCTATCCATGACATAGACATCATGACACTGCCACAGAATCCATACTTTTCCAAATTTCAAAATAATGTTCTTTACCAGGGCTATAGGAAGTCCTACTAACAAATTTGTGAGGTTTTTTGTTTGTTTGTTTTTATACTAGCGATTAAAACCAGGAGTGCTTAACCACTGAACTATATTCCCAATTTTTTTTTTATTTTAAGACAGGGTCTCGCTAAATTGTTTAGGGCCTCACTAATTTGCTGAGGCTGGCTATGAAGTTGCAATCCTCCTGCCTCAGCCTATATTCATTGGTATTACAGGCATGAGCCACCATGCCCAGCCAAATTAGTGAGATTATGAAACAATAATCAATGACAATGGAACAGATACAAAGAGAGACCCAGCTGGATCTCCTTGTTTTATGTTAGGAAGCTATAATAACCACTAGTGGCCTGCTCCCAGATCTCTTTTGACTTCATGCAACTATTCTCAGTCGTTATGGCTAAAAATCAGGCACTTCATTGAAAATTCTTCCATTTTCAATTCATGCTGCACCAACTTAATCCCTAAAACTTCTCTTTCCTCTTGCCATTTTCTTTCCCCTTTTTAATACCCAAACTTTTTTTTGATACTGTGAATTGAACCCAAGGGTGCTTAACCACTAAGCCACACTCCCAGCCTTTTTTATTTTTCAATTTTGAGAGAGAGTTTTGCAAAGCTGCTTAAGGTCTCGCTGAGTTGCTGAGGCTGGCTTTGAATTCGCAATCTTCCTGCCTCAGCCCCCAAGCTGCTGGGATTATAGGCATGTGCTACCATGCCTGACCTTAAAATACATTTTTGATATGGAGGTTTGGGTATCTCTTGTTTCCTCTCTAATATAGGGCATCACAGTCTGCTGCTTCTTTTAAAATAGGCATGCGCATTAAGTATCAGAAACCTTAAAAAATAAATCCACATGTTTAAATCACTAAATAATTCTATTTTAAAGACTTTTTCCCTTAAGGAACTAATTAGAAAGGTATGCGCAGATTTGCACTCAAGAATGGTTACCATAGAGTTAAAATGAAGAACTGGAAATCAGTCTTCCAAAAAATGAAGAGTAAATACACTATGGCACTTCTTACAAAGCAATATATTGTAAGGAACAGCAAGAGCATAGAAATATGATATTACATGGCTAACAAACAGTCCTACATAGTTAAAGATGAAGTATGTACCAAGAAATCAGCCCAGATACAGAAATGCTTTGTGTGCCATGCTAAGGTGTTGTGTTAAAACTTTATTTTATGGGCTAGAGTTGTAGCTCAGTGGTAGAGCACTTGCCTAGCATGTGTGACATACTGGGTTCGATTCTCAGCACCACATATAGATAAATAAATAAACAAAATAAAGGTCCATCAACAACTAAAACAAAAACTAAGAAAATAAAACTTTATCTTAAAGGACATTAGTAGCCAGTAGTAATTTATACAGTCATAACTTCTTTGTAATTGCTCATATCAAAAGGTAGAATCTCTTTTACCACTTGTTAAATCTATATTGGCCTCTGACTTATTTTGATTAAAATATTGTAGCAGAAGTGAAGTTGTGCAAGTTCAAGAGACTAGATCTCATGGGTCCTCACAGCTTCTGCATTCTCCCTTTTGGAATGATGCCCTAAGGTCCATGTGCAAGAAAGCTGATATAGACCACTGGAGAATGAGAGGCTTTGTGGAGGAGAAATGAGGTGCCCTATTGCCAGGCACATGAGTGAGACCTTCTTGTACCCCCTTACCACAGCTGATCCTCTAGCCAAATACAGTCACATTTGTGAAACCAGCAGAGGAACCAACCCAAAGAATCCTGAGGAATAATCAATCATTATTGCTTAAGTCACTAAGTTGCAGGGTGGTTTGTTATTCAGCAATAATTAACTGATATAGAGTCTCATTTATAATATCAGACATGTGACTTTATGTCTATCATTTCAGAAAAAGCACCTCTAGCAGGAGGATGGGGGGTGGGGTTGGGAGAGAAATAGAGGCAAAATAAGGCAGAGAAAGCAGGAGCTTATATATTTTTCAAAGCTGTCTGAAAGGAAAACATTTAAGAAACAGGAAAGATATAAAATTGGTAGGTTTGACGGGCATGGTGGTGCATGCCTGTAATTCCAGTAACTCCGGAGGCTGAGGCAGGAGAATCCAAGTTTGAGGTTAGCCTCAGCAAATCAACAAGATCCTATCTCAAAAAATAAAAATGGCTAAGCCAGGCGCAGTGGCGCAAACCTGTAATCCCAGCACTTAGGGAGGCTGAGATAGGAGAATCATGAGTTCAAAGCCAGCCTCAGCAATAGCAAGCCACTAAGCAACTCAGTGAGACCCTGTCTCTACATAAAACACAAAATAGGCCTGGGGATGTGACTCAGTGGTTGAGTGCCCCTGAGTTCAATCTCCAGTACCAAAAAAAAAAAAAAAATGGCTAAAGATGTAGTTCAGTGGTAGAGCACCCCTGGATACAGCTCCAAGTACGAGAAAAGTCAAAATAAAATTGGTAGGCTTTTGATGTGAAACAGGAGTCTGCAGACTCTATGTTTCCAACAAGTATTTATTCAGTTTGGGAATGCAAGAAAAAGAAGAAATTTGTAGAAGACTGAATTTGGGGGAATTTGAGTTATAGATGGGATCCTGGAATGGAGATCTTCAGCTAGCAAATTGGTAAGATGTCTGAGCTACAGCTACAGATTCCAAAATATTCAATAAGTACAGATGGGAGTTGAAGGCATGAGCATAGATTGGGAGTAAGAAGGATGGGCTTCTGTGAAAAACTGAAATTTAAGAGCAAAGGAGAGGAAGAGGACCTGTAAAGGAGAATATGCAGATGCTGGGGCTGTACTCAGTGGTAGAGCACTTGCCCGGCATGCGTGAGGCACTGGGTTCGATCCTCAGCACCACATATAAATAATAAATGAATAAAAAAAAAAAGAGAATATGCAGCTGGGTGTGGTGGCACACACCTGTAGCCTTGGCTAATTGAGAAGTCAAAGCAAAAGCATAAGTTGAGACCAAGAGTTTGAGATCAGCTATGCAATATAACAAGATCCATTTCAAACATAAAAAAAAAAGAGAGAATGAGTATCAAGAGAAAATAGGTACCAAACTCTTTACATATTTGAATTTATTTAATCCATCCAAGTATAAGAGTCTTTGTTTAGTTTACTGATATGTCCCAGTTTACTAATATGTCCACCTTGAGCAGTGCCTTGGTACACAGCAATTGATCAACAATATGTGTTGCTAAACAAATGAATTCCCACAACAATACAATGAATTAGGATTACTCCCATTTTCCAGGTGATGAAATTGAGAAAAATCACACAACTTGTTAAAAGTTACATAGTTAGTAAATGGTAAACCAGGAGATGTAGCCTGGAATTGGTGGATTCAGGAATGCAAAGCTCAAGACAAGTGTTTAGAGTAGGAAGTTGGAGTTTCTACTTAAATAACTTCTGCTTTCTCTGGGAAGTTGAAAAAAGATCAACTTTAAAAAACAAAAATCTTGGCTGTGGGAGTAGCTCATTAGTAGGGTGCTTGCCTGGTATGTGTAAGTTTCTGGGTTCAACCCCTAGCACTATTAAAAAAATTATATATCCATATTTTAACAACAACAAAAAAAAGTGGTGAAAGTAAGGGATTGGGTAAATAGCTCAGTTGGTAGAGTGCTTGCTTTGCATGCACAAGGTCCTGGATTCAATCTCCAGCACCACACACACACACAAAAAAAGTGGTGAAGGTAAGGTTTACATGCCTTGTATGTCTTACAGGTCTTATATGTCATAGTGTAAGATGATATATAAAAAGCTTAAATATATAACAAAAGTCAGGAGTTCTTTGTCTACAGAAAGTAGAAAAGTTGGGGAAAAGGAAAGTAAATGCTAAAAGCCAAGGAACTTTCTATTTAGGAGACTGTCATGAAGGTTTCATCATACCATGACATGACATGACATGGCATGACAGATTAAGTGTTTTGCCCAAAAACACTTAATATTATTAAGTGTTATATTACACTTAATAATATTAAGTGTAATATAACACTTTATTTATACACAATATTACAGTGTGTATAAAAGACACAAAGATACCTCTATTAGAACATACCTCGGTCAATATAGCTTGATTGAGAGGTCAATCAATGCTAACTATTGCACTTAGATGAGTCAGATGATAAAGAATCAAGAACCCAATATAACCCAATCCCAAAATTGGTAAGACACAAGCATTAAGGAAGCATGAGGGTGAGGAGAGAAAAAAGAAAATGAATAGATATGGGGACAGCCAGGCTAGACATACAGTGTCAACTCTTTTTTACTACGGTAAATCTTCAATTACTAAAAAAGAAAAGTAAAATAAAAAGAAAAAAATATTGGTAAGGTTTTTAGCATTATTTTGTACATAAGCTCTGTTGAGATCATACTTACCAGCAGTTGTTTTCAGCAATTGATGTGGATGACTATACTTGAATGAAGGATAACCAAAGAAACACACACATTTTGGCTTCAAAACATGAACGTTACTACATGTTTGAAAATAGCGAATACAAATCTAGAAATGAGAAAACAACAACAACAAAGTCAGTCTTTATTAATGATCTTAATGGCTTATCTCTTAAGGTCTATATTGAATTTCAATTCTATTTATAAAAGTAGAACCAGGGGCTGGGATTGTAGCTCAGTGGTAGAGCGCTTGCCTTGCACGCGTGAGGCCCTGGGTTTGATCCTCGGCACCACATACAAAGCAATAAAATAAAGACATTGTGTCCATCTATAACTAAAAAAATATTTTAAAAAAATTTATAATAAATAAATAAATAAATAAATAAAATAAAAGTAGAACCATCATTATCATGATATACATATGAAATCATCTAGGCAGAAACCAGAAAATTAGCAACAGGGACAATAAAGTTTATGAAGAGTGGTTATTTTCTTTCTTTGTACTGGGGATTGAATTTAGGGGTACCACTTAACCACTGAGCCACATTCCCAGCCCTTTTTTGTATTTTACTTAGATACAAGGTCTCACTGATTGCTCAGGGCCTTGCTAAATTGCTGAGGCTGGGTTTGAACTCTTGATCCTCCTGCCTCAGCCTCCTAAGTGGCTGGGATTACAGGTGTGCGTCACCATGCCTGGCAGGAGTGGCTATTTTCTTTCTTTTTTTTTTTTTTAATTTATTTTTTTTAGTTGTAGGTGGACAGAATATCTTTATTTTATTTTTATGTGGTGCTGAGGATCGAACCCAGTGCCTCACACGTGCTAGGCGAGCACGCTACCACTGAGCCATAATCCCAGCCCCAGGAGTGGCTATTTTCTTAAGTAGTTTTGTCCAAGAAATCAAAACAACTCCAAACTCTAGCATAAAGAGAACATTTTGTTGTTCTTTTGTTCAATAATATTATATCCTTATTATTAGATTTCTTCATGTATTTCTGATCTTGCCCCAAATCCCTTAGTAAAGAAATGTTAAAGCCAGGCGTGGTGGCGCAAGCCTGTAATCCCAGCACTTAGGGAGGCTGAGACAGGAGAATCGCGAGTTCAAAGCCAGCCTCAGCAACGGCGAGGCGCTGAACAACTCAGTGAGACCCTGTCTCTACAAAAAACACAAAATAGGGCTGGGGATGTGGCTCAGTGGTTGAGTGCCCCTGAGTTCAATCTCCAGTACCAAAAAAAAAGAAATGTTAACAATATATTCTATATAAACACATCAGCTTTTAGGCATACTTAAGCCATCATATTAGCAAGGGCAGCCTGAGAAAGCAGGATGCAGACTGCCTCTCATTTTGTTCCTGAGCCCTAATATAAAGTTGTGTTTCTACTAAATCTCCTTAAAGTTTCTTTCCCCAGAAATAATGTTCCACAACCTACCCCAAGCAACCTGTACCAATGACAGAGAGGCAAACTTTAGTTTATTATGATACCAAAATTTCCACCCAGAAAAAAGCTGAAGTCTCATTTCCATGGGAAATATAAAAGAGCATGTTGCCAAGCACGGTGGCTGCTAAGTTTTTTTTTTTTTTTTTTAATATTTAGTTGTAGGTGGACAGAATATCTTTATTTTTATGTGGTGCTGAGGATCGAACCCAGTGCCTCCCGTGTGCTAGGCGAGCACACTACCACTGCGCCATAACCCCAGCCCCGGCTGCTAAGTTTTAAACTATTGATTTTAATTATTTTAGTTAGGCTTTATCTTTCCTTAACATTAAGAGAAAAATATAGACATAATAAAGATTGGCGAATTTAGGATGAGCTTTTTAAAGTAAAGTTGAGATGCATGATTTAAAATTATACTTGTTTTAGGAATGGGATGTATCTTCAGTTTTTCTGTGCTTTCAGAAATCAGTAACAACTTGGAAATCAAAGTAAAAAAAATCACTTATGAATTTAAATGTATTGTTTCTGTCATTAAACCTAATTTTTCATTTTAAGATGAATAAAATTCATAAAGATGAATAAAATTTTTCATAAAGATGAATAAAATTCCTATTTATAAATATGAAAGCATCACTAAATATATAATGTTTATTACAACATAACTTTAAATTTGTGTGTGTTTTTACTGGGGATTTAACCCAGGGGTGCTCAACCACTGAGCTTCATCTCCAGCCTTTTTCTTTCTTTTTTTTTTTCTTTTTGGGTACCGGGGATTGAACTCAGGGGTACTCAACCACTGAGCCACATCCCCAGCCCTATTTTGTGTTTTATGTAGAAACAGGGTGTCATTGAGTTGCTTAGCGCCTCGCCCCATTTTGCACTCGTAATTCTCTGGTCTCAGCCTCCCCAAGTGCTGGGATTACAGGTGTGCACCACTGTGCCTGGCAGTAGAGCACTTTCCAGCATGCAAAAGACCCTGGGTTCCATCTCCAGCACCATAAAAATACAAAAAAAAAAAAAAAATTCGCGAAGTTGCTGAATAGATGGATTAAAAGGTGAGTAAATTAAGCATAAGGCTTTAAATGTCCAATTTAAAAGGGCATGCCTTGAAAGTCAATGAATGGCTGAGATTCAAGGAATTTGGAGAGAGGTGACAACTAGATGCAACATGTTATCCTGAACCAGAATTTGTTTAAATTTAATATAAACCTCCTAACTGACACAACAGGCAAAATTGGGGCTAGCAGTGCTACGTCAACATCAATTTCTTGGTGATTTATGTTGCGGTGACATTGGAAATGTACATTAAATCATTTCAAAGCAAAAGAGTAATAGATTGATTGATAGAGGGGGGAAATAGAAAAAGGAGGACAGGGAGGAAGAAAACAATCCATCAGCAGCTAGAGAACCAGGCAGAAGGTTTATGAATGTTCCTGGTTCTATTCTTGAGACTTTTCTGAAACTCCGTGAAATGAGGAGTTAAACCTATTTAGTGGAACAGAGACTGAACAAGACTGATCGTGATTGAAGCTGAGAGATGAACTTACTGAAATCATTGTATTATCCTCTTCACTTTGGCACGTGTTTGAAATGTTTTATAATAACATGTTTTTAAAGCAAAAACACTACATTATTCCCTATCCTGAAAGAAGTAAAATAAAAGGGCATGCTTATAACAGTTTACCAGTTTCATATATTTTATATTAAGGTGATTCTTTTTTTGTTATTTTAAGTGCTTTTATTAGTGCATTTTAGGTATATATAATAGTTGAGTTCATTTTGACATCAGCATATATGCACGGAAGTTAGCTTGTTCCATTTCAGTCCCCAGTGAAGGCAATTCTTAATTCACCTATCACCAATGCTTAAATACATCTAATTCTATGGAGACTATTTGTCCTAACTTGCCTGTAACTTACTTATTTACACCTAGTAACTCAAGGTAATTATTAATAATTCCACATCTACAACTAAAATACAAAAACACCGGGAGATGAAAAGGTTTAGCAGATTAGCATAGTAAGGAAATTAATAATACCTCAACAGGCAATTGTTGAACATACCCAAAGTAAGACACAGCGCTGGACTATGAAATTCAAAGCTAAATAGGGCACAGTAAGTAGTCCCTAAGTTCAAGTTACTGTTTCTTTTCCACAGGAAGCAGACACTATAGAAAAATCCAATATAACATAGCTAAGTTAACTGAGAGTCCAAGGCATGATGTCCTGGGGAAGTGTGAAACATAACATGATAAGGCCATCTGTATCTGGATAATTTATTATGGGTGATAAGGGCTCTTGTTGCTTATAACTTTTTATAAAACGTTTTAAAAAACTGTTCTTTACTGAGTCCTTCAACAAATATTGATTTATGAGCATTTACAATGTGCTAGGCACTTGGGAATAATTCCTTCCCTTATGGAATGTACGAACAGATAGTAACATAGTACTACAATGGGGGAAATAGAGTATGTTAAAGGAACCCAAAGGAAGGGAACCTAGCTGGAGAAAGTAATGTTGAAGCAAGACCTGAGAAATGAGTAGGAGTAACTCAGGAGATGAAGTGTGTTGCAGATAAAGCCATGGGGATTAAGGCAAGAGTCTTTGTAAATCAAAGGAAATACATGTACAAAGGTCTGGAAAGGAGGTGTGTCCAATACTCAAGTAGTTTCATGGAGCTCTAGTGTAGCTTAGTGTGCACTAATGTGAGGAAAGTATCAGAGTTTGGGTGGGCAGTTTTGGTTTTAGTTTTTTTTGTTTTGTTTTGTTTTGTTTGGTAATAGAGATTAGAGATTAAACCTGGAAGTACTTTACTACTGAGTCAGATCCCCAGCTCTTTTTATTTTTCATTTTGAGACAGGGTCTCACTAAGTTGCTGAGGCTTGTCTCCAACTTTCGATCCTCCTGCCTCAGCCTCCAGAACCACTGGGATTACAAGTGTGTACCACTGCACCTAGCAAGGGGATGGGGAGATTTTTAATAAGGAATGAAGCCTCAGCAATCGAAAAGGTCCAGATCATACATTTCTTCAGTCATCTGAATTTTGGACATTTTGTTGAGGACAGTCTTAAGTAAGAAAATAATATTACTAAATATGTGCCTGACTTGATAAGATCACCCTGGCTACAATTATGGAGAACAGATTGGAAAGGCAAAGATCAGAGGCAGAATTTCCAGTTATTTAGGACCAGAACATCTGCAGTAGAGGTGAGGCAGAAAATAGTGACCAGATTTCTTCAGAGAGGGTTAACAGCCTCTCGAATGAATAGAAACAGGTTAGAAGGTTTCATTCTAGAGCCTGAAGTTTGATGTGTTTAAGACATTATGGCACATGTGAGATGACTATAGCCTGGCTTTTCTAAGCTCTCTTCTGCTGTATGATTAGAACCTTGTACCATGGTTCTAGTCAGTCGACCTGGTACCAGCTCTTCCTCCTTCCTGTCTGGAATTCTGAATAAGAAGTTGTATGCTGGGTGCAGTGGGGTACACTGGTAATTCCAGCTACTGGGGAGGCTGAGGCAAGAGGATTCCAAGTTAGAGGCCAGCCTCAGCAACTTAGTAAGACCTTGTCTCAAGCCAGGTACAGTCGCTCACACTTGTAATCCCAGCACTTTGGGAGGCTGAGAGAGGAGAATTGTGAGTTCAAAGCCAGCCTCAGCAAAGGCGAGGTGCTAAGCAACTCAGTGAGACCCTGTCTCTACATAAAACACAAAATAGGGCTGGGGATGGGGCTCAGTGGTTGAGTACCCCTGAGTTCAATCCCTGGTACTAAAAAAAAAAAGAACTTGTCTCAAAATAAAAAATTTTAAAAGGGCTGGGGATGTATCTCAGTGGTACAATTCCCCTGGATTCAATCCCTAGTACTGGGGTGAATAGGGAGAAGAGGCAGGGGGCAGACTGTAGCAGCTCTCTTGTGACCCTGAAGGAAAGGTCAAATGAACTGCTGAAAGGACAACTCTGATGATGCTGGATCACTTTATCAATGTCAGCTGTCCTCTAATTTTGGGATGCTCTATATGCTCGGAAACTTAATTTCCTACTTGTTGGTTGGGTTTTTATTATCTGCACTTGACAAACATCTCATAGATGTGCAAATGAAAATTTCTTGGACAGTGATGTGGGTCTTGAGTAGACATGATTGGAAGATTGGAGAACTTTAGGAAATCATCAATATAGATGGTAGCTAAATCCAAAGTGGATGAGATAACTCAGGAAGTGAGAAAAGTGCAGAGGGCCAAATTTAAAGCCCTTAGAAACACCAAGAGTCAGCAAGGCGTTGTCATACATGCCTGTAATCCTAGGAACTTCAGAGGCTGACGCAGGAGGATTGCAAAGTCAAAGCCTGCCCCAACAATTTAGTGAAACCCTGTCTCAAAATTTAAAATAAAAAGGGCTAGGGATGTAGCTCAGTAGTAAAGCACCTCTAGTTTCAATCCCCATTACCAAAAAGAAAAAGAAACACCAAGAGTCACAAATCACTTGATGACAGGTATATGTTCTGAGAACCTGATTAGGTGATCTCATCTGTGGGATCATCTTAAAGGATGCTTATACAATCCAAATGGCATACCAGTAAATAGCCTATTTCTCTATGCTACAAACTTGTAAAGTATGTGACCGTACTACATATTGTAGGCAAATGTAACACAAAGGTATTTGTGTTTCTCAATGCATCTGACCATAAAGTATAGTAAAAACACTAGCCAATAGGAAATTTTCAGCTCTACTGTAGTTTTATTCACTTTTTTTTTTTTTTTTTGGTACTGGGGATTGAACTTAGGGGTACTCGACCACTGAGCCACATCCCCAGCCCTATTTTGTGTTTTATGTAGAGACAGGGTCTCACTGAGTTGCTTAGCACCTCGCCGTTGCTGAGGCTGGCTTTGAACTCGCGATTCTCCTGTCTCAGCCTCCCAAAGTGCTGGGATTACAGGCATGTGCCACCATGCTCGACTTACTTTTTAAAAAAATTTTTTTAGTTGTAGATGGACACAATGCTTTATTTATTTATTTGTTTATAGGTAGTGCTGAGTGCCAGTGACTCATGCACGCGAGGCAAGCGCTCTACCACTGAGCTACAATCCCAGCCCTTTTTCCACTTTTTAAGTTGGATTTTTAAAATTACTGTAACAGTTCTTTATACATTCCATGTATATGGAATAAGGCCTTACCAGGTAAATGATTTGTAATTTTTTTCCCATTCTGTGGGTTATCTTTTCACTTTTAAAATGCCTTTTGAAGTGCAAAAGTTTAAACTTTGATAAATCCAACTGATCTACATTTTCTCCTGGTGCTCATGCTTATGGTATCATATCCAAGGTATACATATACACATTTTTTTGCCACATCCATCCATAGTCATGATTATTAACTTCTACGTTTTCTTCTGAGAGCCTTATAGTTTTAGCTCTTACATTTAGGTCTAGATTTTTTTCTTTTCTTCTTTTTTTTTCTTTTGGTACTAGGGATTGAACTCAAAGGTGCTCAACCACTGACACTCATCCCCAGCTGCTTTATTTTTTAAAGACCCTGAGGCAGGGTCTTGATAAGTTGCGTATGGCCTTACTAAATTGCGGAAGCTGACATTGAACTCACCATCCTCCTGCTTTAGCCTCCCAAATTACTGGGATTATAGGCATAAGCCACCACGCCCATCTCCCTGATTCATTTTTACTTAATTTTCGCATGTGGTATGAGGTAAGGGTTCAGCCTTATTCTTTTGCGTATAGTTATCCAGTGGTCCTAACACCAATGCCTGATGTCACTCCTTGGTTTTATTTTTTTCCACATTTTTTTATTGGTGCATTATAGCTGTACATAATGATAGGGTTTGTGATTACATATTTGTACATACACTGCACTGTCATATATGCAGTTCATGGTTGACCAAAATGTCATTATGCAGCACATGATTGTATTTAAAAGCTGGGTTGGGGAAAGAGATTGGAACAAAAGGGCCAATGATGTAGGAGGAATACTGGGAAATGGGTCACAGAAGCCAAAGAAAGCTCTCAAAAGAAGGGCAGCCAACACCTAGTAGGTGCTAAGAGCCCTCTTCTCCTAGTTATCTTCTATTTATCACTATCAAATGTTGTGTTATTCAGTATTCTGTAGGGACTCCTCTCTGACCCCCAAGTACTCGAAAAATATCCACTCCTGTGTCCCTGTAGCTCCATGCATTTGACCCCATCACCGCACTTCTTCCGCTAATTCATAATTGCTTAGGTTCTATAGCTATCTCCCTTTCCTCGGTTCTCCACTACAAAGTTGCAGTCTCTGGGAGCAAGGGATGTTGTCTAACTTATTTGCATCTCCAGTGTCGAGGAGAGTACCTGCTTCACAGCAGACTCTTGAAAGATTTTGTAAGATCATGAATCGATCGCTGCAGGAAATGGGAGCTCAAAAAGAAAACAGTTGTGCAAATAGGGTAAAACAGTATCATTACTGGGATATATCAGTGCCTATTGTTAAAAGACTGCTTGTCTTTAGCAAGGGAAGTGGTGGTGCGGGCAAAGAAGCAAAGTACAGGCCAAAAGTGTGAATTTGAAGCTTCTCAGTTCCTGAAGGGTAAGGACTCTGTGGTGACATTCTTTGCTTAACCGGTAAATTTCCTGAGGTCGGGGATCTTATAACCGGTGTCTGGCACACCGTGGGTGCTCAATAAAGGCCAAATGCAAAATCTCGGCATCCTCAGCGCCTACCTTAATGCCTGGCACCTAGAAAGTGCTTAATGAAAGGCCAGCAGGTGAAAGGCTAGCTGGGCTTCGGTAGACAGAGTAGGAAGACGACCGAGTCGCGGTAGAAACTCGTCCACGTGAAGGGAGGTAATTGGCTTCCAGACCTGTCGCCTCGCCACCTTTTCTGCCCTTCCCCTGGCACGCATCCTCCACCTGTCCATCAAGCGTGCCCTGCACGCGTGGCTATTGCTGGAGAATGCAACACACCACTCCCGGATGCCTCGGAGCAAGTCACTCCTTCCCGGCCTCAGGTTCACCCCCACCTGCTTACCAGCCGCCCAGCACCCCGGCTCCAGGTCCTCAGCACCCGCACTGCAGCCATCTTATTCCGGAAATGGCCCAGCACGGTCCGGGAGAAACGCCTCCGCCCGCGACCTATCCCGAGGTGGGAGACGCGCCTCCCCTGAGCAGCCAATCCCGAGCGAAGGAACAAGGTTCCCACCCCGCGGCCAATCCGGGAGCGGGGCGGGGCCGAGCGAGACCTGGCCTGGAGCCGTGGTCCTGCAGAGGAGAAAGTGGGGAGGAGGGCGGCGCAAATTTAACTCCAGGAGGCAGTCTGGCAAGCTACTGAACCCTTCCAGTTTATAGTGTAATGGAGGAAACGGTGGTGAGGGCACACGAAGGAAGGACAGTCACTTTAAGTCAAAGACCTGAGGGATGAGCAGGAAAGTATGATTCTTGGCGGTGAATTGTTTAACTCATGATTACAGAAAAATGGAACATTTGTATACAGTAGCAAGACTCTGTATCACGACTTCTTCACAAGTCCCTATTGGAACACTTTCCAATGCCTTGTTGCTGTTGTTAATTTTTGAGACAGTCTTGAACAATTGAGGAGGCTGACCTCAAACTTGCTGTCCTCCTGCCCCAGCCTCCCAAGTCAAGTTGCTGAGATTACAGTCCTGTACCACTGCTCCTGGGACTGACTAGTGTTTCCTACTTCCATTGAGTGTTCTTGACTAGTGAAATTGGCTTCTCAGGATGTTTTGTTTCTTCATGAAAGATGATCAAGGTTACCCAACCTCTAAAATAAACATGTCATCGTCATTATAGTTCCTTCTTACAAAATGCTGTTGGATGCAGCAGCACAGAATGGGCAGTATATGTCACATACATATAATCTTGATTGTTTTGCCTCTTGAAAATGCCAAATTCAGGTCAAGTAGAACTGGTAAAGAAAAGACCAGAGGTTTCTTTAATACACATCATGCTCAGATTAACTAGGAAAACAACTTCTAGAAATGTCCAGGATGACATTTGTCTGTTCTTGCTTCTTACATGGAAATAAAAACCTGCACAAATGTCTAAGGAACTATAGAAGGAAAATGCGAATCAAAGACAACATTGTGAATCCTCAACATTGAAGGTTAGTGGTCATGGAACAAAATTCCAGGAATTTCACAAATTCAGTTTATTATTACCCAGACACTGGGGGGCAGGTGTCATTTGCCTTTCAGTGTATTTTAAACACACATACAACTATTGTAACAATAAATATAAATTACCTTTATCAGAAAATCTCTGATCATCAACTTATTTTTTTAAAACTTCCCCATTTGCATTTTTGGAGGGGTACTGGGAATTGAACCCAGGGTGCTCTATCACTGAGCTATATCCCAATCCTTTCTATTTTTTAAAATTTGAAGCTGGGAGCAGTGGCACATGCCTGTAATCCCAGCACTTTGGGAGGCTGAGACAGGAGAATCGCAAGTTCAAAGCCAGCTTCAGCAACAGCGAGGTGCTAAGCAACTCAGTGAGATCATCTCTAAATAAAAATACAAAATAGGGCTGGGAATGTGGCTCAGTGGTTGAGCACCCCTGAATTCAATCCCCTGTACCAAAAAAAAAAGAAAAATTCTGAAACAGGCCTTCACTAAGTTGCTGATATTGGCCTCCAACTTGTGATCCTCCTGCCTCAGCCTCCAGAGTTGCTGAGATTACATGTATGCACCACCAAACCCAGGCCATTTGAAAAAGTTTATAGGCACTTTTAATATATTTAATAATTCCACATACATGAGTTTGTATAAAAACCAGAAGTTGTGCCTTTGAAGTGAATTCTTTTTCTTCCCAGGGAAGCTATACAATGTTTTTCCTCTTAACTTTCCCTTTAACTATTTCTTCTCAGAAAATAACTAATTTACTTCTTTCCTTTATCATCTTTTAACTCCACGGACTACTGCTTTCATAGTATATGTGTCCTTATCTTTCCAGCATCAAGAGATATGGTCTGGGGCTGTAGCTCTAGTAGAGTACTTGCCTCACATGTGTGAAGCACTGGGTTTGATCCTCAGCACCACATAAAAATAAATATTGTGTCCATCTACAACTAAAAAAATTTTTTTAAAGAGATATTCTACTTATTCACTAGTTAATCCTTTCACTTGAGCTCAAAAGAACCTAAGACCCCATTTTTCTTATTTCTGGTTAAAACAAAGTCAATTATGACCCACCAATTCCATTCCTATGTATCTACCTCAGAGAAATTAAAATGTGTCCACAGACTTGTACAAAAAATGATAACTTAATAGCCAAAAACTAGAAATAATACAAATGTCCACCAGTAGGAGAGTGAATAAGCAAAATGTGGAATGCCATATAATGGAATATTATTAATCCTTAAATGCTAAGTAAAAGAATCCAGACACAAAAGTCACATATGAATTATATGATTCCAATTAAAATGTCCAGAGAAGATTAATTTAGAGATGGAAAACAAATTAGTTGTATTATTAACTAATTATTAATTAATTAATTAATTAATAATACTAACTAATAATAAACTTCAATCAAATATAGACTACATGATTTCTGGGGCCGCGACCTCCTGGGCTACACTCTGCTGGGGCTGGGAATAGTTAGTGACTGCAAAGAGGCAGGAGAGTTTTGGGGTTTTTTTGTTTCATTTTGGTTTTGGTGGTGGAACTTTCCTGTTACCAGATTGTGGCAATGGCTGCTTACCTATAAATCTACTAAAATTATTTAATTGTACACTTAAAACAAGTGAATTTTAGTATATAAAGCATATCTCAATAAAGCTATAGTGTTAGACTAGATGCAAACAAAAGGATACTTTAATGTATAGGTAAGTCACATGTAATGTAACAAAAATCCTTCAACTCACTATTCAATTTAAGAAATAGAACCTTTTTAAAAATACTTTTTTAGTTATTGATGGATCTTTATTTTATTCATTTATTATTTATATGTGGTGCTGAGGATTGAACCCAGTGCCTCATGCATGCTAGGTAAGCGCTCTACCTCTGAGCTACAGCCCTAGACCCAAAATAGAACCTTTCTTACACAGGTGAAGATCACTATTGGCTCCTTCCCTGACTCCTCTCTCCCTATCCTCCTAACCCTTATCCTGAATTGTGCTTATCATTCATTGTTCTTTTTAGAATTTACCACATATACATATATAGGTCCCTAATAATATATTGTTTACTTTTGCTTATTTTCAAGTCTTATAAAAATGACATCAAATTGCATGCACTCTTCTGCAGCTAGCTTTTATGACAATACCACATTTATTCATTTTCCAATCAGTGCAAATTTATGTTTTTCCCCATTTTTCTCCTATATATCCATGTTTCTATGAACATTATTATTTTTCCCATGCATATTCAAGAGTTTCTCTAGGAAAGTGCACTTCAGACTTCAATGAACATTTACATTCATTGGAGATCTTGGTAAAGTACACATTCTAATTCAATAGAATAGATTTGATTAGGGTCTGAGAGTCTGCATCTCTAACAAGGTTCAGGTAATACAAATGCTCTTGGTTAATCAACAACACTTTGATTATTAAGACCAAGATATGTATCGAAAACAAGGTTATGCTTACCTTTAACTTTACCCTATCATGCTAGGTTGTTTTGCAATGTGATTGTATAAAATACACGTCTAGCAGCTGTGTAAAGGAGTATCCATTGTTCCTCCTTTGATATTGTCAGACCTAGACTGAAACACTTCCCTCAATTTAGTAATTACAAAATGGTATTATGGTCTTAATTTAAATTTCTCTAATTAATAATAAGGCTGAGCATGTTTTCATATTTATTAATCATTCTTAAAATGCCTATTCATAATTTTAGCCCATTTTCCTTGTATTGCGTATTTTTTTTTCTTGTTGATTTTTCTTCATTTGGGTAGGAGCACTATAAATTGTGCTGAAACTGCTGTAAAACCGACACTTCATGCTATTTTTTGATTTGAGGTCTCCCAGCACATATGCACAACAAACTCTTAACATTCTACCTTGATCTGATTTTATTTTTGACAACATTGTGGGCATTCTGATCTTGTTAATGATTTTAAAAGAGAAGTGCCTAATGTTTTACTATTAAAGCCCTCTCTGGATTCAGTCCCCAACACCAAACCAAATATACAAAATTTTCTATTAATATTTCTTCTTTTATCCATAATTATTTAGAAATGTTTATAATTTAGAAATGTTTCCAAACATATGTATCTTTTTGTTGTTGTTTTAATGGTCTTATTTAGTTTTATTATTTTTTTGTGCAGTGCTGGGGATCGTAACCAGGGCTTCACACACACTAGATAAGCAGTCTACCACCCAGTATACCCCTAGTCTCTCAATTGTTTTTTTAAAAATTGATTTCTAGGGCTGGGATTGCAGCTTAGTGGTAGTGTGCTTGCCTACCATGTGAGAAGCACTGGGTTCGAATATCAGCTCCATATATAAATAAATAAATGAATAAATATCCACTGATAACTAAAAAATATTAAAAAAATAAAAAATTTTTAAAAAATTGATTTCTAATATAATTGCCATTTTGGCTATGGAATATGATTATAGACCAAATATCTTTGGATTTGTTGAAAATTTTATGGCCTCATCCTTTTTTATATGTGTCATGAGGGTGTTTATTATTTACTTATTTATTTTGGTACTGGGGATTGACTCAGGGGCACTCAACCACTGAGCCACATCCTCAGCCCTTTTTATGTTTTAGAGACAAGGTCTCACTAAGTTGCTGAGGCTGGCTTTGAAATCACCATCCTCCTGCTGGGATTACAGGTGTTTTAGTCAGTTTTTTTGCTGCTGTGACTGACACCTAGAGAGAACAATTGTAGAGGAGGAAAAGTTTATTCGAGGGCTCACAGTTTCAGAGGTCTCAGTCCAGAGATAGCAAGCTCCATTCCTCAGGGCTCAAGGTGAACTGAACATCATGGCAGAAGAATGGGGCAGAGAGAAGTGGCTCACACAATGATGGGGGGGGGGATGTCCACTTGCCAGATACAAATATATAATCTGAAGCCATGCCCCCAATGCCCCACTTCTTTCAGCCACACCCCACCTTCCTTTAGTTACCACTCAATTTATCCTATCAGGTGATTAATTTACTGATTGGGTTAAGGCTCTCATAACCCAATCATTTCTTCTCTGAACCTTCTTGCATTCTCACAAGTGAGCTTTTGGGGGACACCTCACATACAAACCATAACAACAGGCATGAACCACTGTGACTGGCTATATGTCCCCAGTTATTGAGGAAATCATGTAGTCTACATTTGATTGAAGTTTATACACACACACACACACACACATATATGGCAAATCTTTTCTTTCCTAAATTTCCATTTGCTTAATCTACCAATAGTTTTGATATAATTGCAAACATTTTAGTATATTTATTAGTTTTTCTTGTGCTATATCATTGGGATTACAGGTGTGCACCTGGCTGATGTTTACTTAGATTAACCTACATATTTAGTTTCTTAGCTCATCGTTTTTTCTTATATCTCAGACTTTCCTTTTGGAATAATTTCTATTTCTGAAGTACAAACATCCTTTAAAAATTCATTTAGAAAGTATATGTAGATGTTAAATTCAATTTCTAGGTATCTAGAAATTATCTTATTCCTATACTTCACCCCCATTTTTTTTTTTTTTTTTTGGTACCGGGGATTGAACTCAGGGGCATTCGACCACTGAGCCACATCTCCAGCCCTATTTTGTGTTTTATGTAGAGATAGGGTCTCACTGAGTTGCTTAGCGCCTCGCCGTTGCTGAGGCTGGCTTTGAACTTGCAATTCTCCTGTCTCAGCCTCCCTGAGTGCTAGGATTATAGGCTTGAGCCACCACACCCGGCTCTTCACCCCCATTTTTGAGAGATAATTTTGCTAGGTACCCAATTCCAGGTTGAAAATGACTGTCATCTTTCTAAAGACATGAATTCACTGTCTTTTGACAGTGTTGAGAAATCTGGTATCAGCTTAACTATCCTTTTCCTGTAGATAATTTAAAAGATACAGAATTTAATGCAACTTTGCCACTTACCTGTTACATCATCTTGGTATGTCACTTCAGTTCTCTAGGCCTTGGTCCATCATTGGCCAAACAGAAACAAAATACCAACTCCACAGTTTTGTTGTAAACATGAACATAGCTCTATACAAATGCTTATTATTATTATTTACTCTCACCTGGAGTGTTAGTCAATTTGTTGCTGTGATGAAATACCTGAGAAAAACAACCTAAAGAAGAAAAGATTTATTTTGGCTCCTGGTTTCATAGGTTTTATTCCATATTTGTTGGGCCACATTGCTGTGGGCTCATGATGAGACAGAACATCATGGTGGGTAGGGTGTGACAGAGCAAAGCAGCTCACCTCATGATGGCTAGGAAGGAGCAGGAGAGAGGAAGGAGCCAGGGACAAAATAAGCCCTTCAGTCATGTCCCCAGTTATCTACAGAATCACCAACTGGGGATGAAGTCTTTAGCACATGGCCTTTGGGGGACTTTTCAGATCCAAACCATAATACCTGGGTAGTCTTTATGTCATATACCATCTTTTGTTCACATCCCCCTACATTGGAGTAACTAGAATGGGTCAGAGCCAGGAGTGAGAATTAGAAATTAAAAGGCCAAGTCAGAGCCCGGCATGGGGGCACATACCTATATTCAATTACTTGATAAACTGAGGTAGTAGGGTTGCAAGCTCAAGGTCAGTCTGGGTGACTTAGTGAGACCTTGTCTCAAAATAAAATGTAGGCCAGGCGCAGTGGCTCATGCCTATATTCTCAGCATTTTGGGAGGCTGAGACCAGAGAATCGGGAGTTCAAAGCCAGCCTTAGCAATGGCAAGGTGTTAAGCAACTCAGTGAGACCCTGTCTCTAAGTAAAATCCAAAATAGGGCTGGAGATGTGGCTCAGTGGTCCAGTACTCCTGAGTTCAATCCCTGTACTGGGGAAAAAAAAATTTAAAGAAAGAACTGGGGATGCAGCTCAGTGGTAGAGTATTTGCTCAGCCTATGTATCGCTTTAATTAAGGGGGAGGGGAAGGGAGCCATGTGGCTTCTCCACGAGTTGGAGTCCAGAGAGACGGAGAAAAGAAGGAGTCCCTGGGTTAGACGATATGGAGTCTTTCTGGACGGTGGTGAGGACCCACGAAGTCAAATTCCCCAGGCCCCGGGGTGTAGGTAAAAATCTGCTCTGCCCCAGCGAGATGCAGAGACACCAGGGACAAGAAGCAGGGACACCGGGCGGTTTATTCTAGAAACTACAGAAGCTTATATGCACTCTTGGACCAGTCAGGTCCAAAAGTCACAAACAAAGGGGTGCTCTTTGGCAAGAGCACAGTCTATTAGCATAGAATGGGGAAGGATGGAAGGGAGGGGTTGGAAGGTATGGAGAGTACTTCTACACATATGCAAGGCCCTGGATTCAACCCCCAATACTGTAAAAAGAAAAAGAAGCCAGGGCTGAACGTACAGCTCAGCAGCAGAAGGCATGCCTAGGATTTGCAAAGGCCTCTCCGTTTGATCTCCAGACTGCAATCAATCATTCAATCAATTAATCAAAACAAGGGCAAGGCTTCTTCTGAGGAGGTTAAGTTTCTGTTATAGGAATCTAAGATGTCAGATAGTACTAGATATAGTGGTGCACGCCCTTAAACCTAGTGACTAGGGAGGCTGAGACAGGAGGATTGTGACTTACAAGGCCAGCCTAAGAAGTTTATTGAGAATATGACTCAAAAAGAAGGGGAGGGCTGAAAATGTAGCTCAGTGGTACAGTGCTCTTGGATTCATAATCCAGTACTCCCCCCCAAAGATATATATATATATATATAGGTATACATATATATATACATACACACACACACATATATACACACACACACATATATATATATATCAGATAGTTACAAGCATAGCTTTTATATTCCATCCCCATTGCCACTGCCTTGCTTCAACTTTTCATTCTTTCTTGCCTGGATAAGGCAAGAGAAGGCATTTCTGCTTTCAGGCTCTTAGGCCCCCAATTCACCCTCCAAATACTGTCAAAGCCATCATTCTAAATGCCAATATAATTACTTTCCCTGATTACTATTTGAGAGCCTTGGTTAACATAGGATACTATAAAACATAAGAACTTTATCAAACTGAAAGAATGGGAAGAATGGTGCAATGCTCAATGAACACTGGTGGCTATTGTTATAGTTTCTCACATTGTAGTTACTGTCCCCATACACACTGATGATGATGATGATGATGATGGACCACCCAAGGCCTCATAGGCAAGTGCTCTACTACTGAGACACATCCTCAGCCCTGAATTATTATTTTCATAGATGGCACTGCAATTGATTGCTTCTCTGTCTGTCCATTATATCGCCAATAGCTTTGAGGACATTAACAGTTGTAACTCTTCTTTGCACACCTACAAGCGTACATATAATTTGGTCCTAAATTAATGTGAGAATTGAGCTACAGCAGAACCAAGAAGCTGGCTGTTGTTCCTGCTCTAGCCTGCACTGAATTATATTTAACTGCACTGTTCACTGTGGCAATAGCTTGCACCCACTTTCAAACAAGGTGGCATAGCTTTTACCCTCAGTGTTATATTAATGTTTCTCCCTCTTCCTCCCCACAAATAAATAGTGTCTCATAAAATAAAAATAAATAAATAAATGATAGTACTCTATACACATCCCACAAGAAATGAGAAGCTCACTCGATTCACTTAGTGCACCAGGACACACAAACTTGCAGAGACAGATTGCAGAGAAGGTGATTGATTGGTGCATTGTAGGGTTCGGATTTTTCTTAATCTTCAGCTCTAAGAGTGTTGGTATACCAAGATCCTCGAGAAAACAGAGATAAACATATTTATCAAGAAAACAGATGTAATACAAGCCTGCGGGACAACTGGAGGATTTGGTTAGCGTAGGAAAGGAGACTTTCCAAACCTGCAGGTTTTTTACTGTATTTAGACAAGTCTTTTCAGGTCCATACTTACCACCTCACTCCTAGTTACCTGTCGGCCGCCAACCACCTCTGGGACACCATTCAGATCCTGGCAGCGAAAGAGTATTCCCGGCACCGCCTCCCGCAGCGGCGAGGCACTACGCATGCGCATTGGCTGGACCAGGCCAACTCGGGATTAGTTCCGGCTGGTCCAGTTTCCCGGGAGGCTCCGCTTCTTCCGCCTTCGAGCAAGACCTCGCAGGCTAGGGCGTGGATCGAAGTTTCAGAGCTGTGGGGTGTCTGTTCTTTCTGCATCAAAGGCGTTGTCTCTGCGGGCCAGGCCCCAGGGCGTCCCCCATGGCGGGGCAGCTGGTGGAGGTCGACGGCGGGATCATGGAAGGGGTGAGTGCGCAGCCAGAGGCCGAGCGGCCGGGTTGCGCGCGGGCTGGGGACTGGAGCTTTCGCGGCTGACATTCTCTCGCCTTCTCTTTGCACCCCACCGTTGCAGGGTGGCCAGATCCTCAGGGTCTCCACCGCCCTCAGCTGTCTCCTGGGCCTCCCCTTGCGGGTGCAGAAGATCCGGGCGGGCCGCAGCACGCCGGGCCTGAGGTAATCGCGGCTGCTGAGAGCCGGGCGACGGGGTCGGGGGTCGCGGCGCGGCGCCGACCTGGTAGTGCGTAGTGTACCCCGGGAGGTCGCGGCCAGCCTTGGGTCCTGAGGGCTGGTCCTGGGGGGTGGCCCTCGGGCCTCTGCGGAGGCGGTGGCCAGATTGTGTGATCTTTTATAGCCAAAATAAGAGAGTCTCAAAGAAACCCTTAAAGTGATGCCTGCTAGCAGGTGGTGTAGGTACACAATAACCTGAAAGGTAGCTCCGACACTGAGGATATGGCACTTACTATGGTTAGATCTTGCTGTTTCCTTGCCGTTGCAGTTTTATAAATGTATCATAAAATGTGGGGATATAGGCAGTCTGAATGCGCACGTTTTGATGCAGTATTATGACCTGAAGGCCTCAACATTTATCTGGACTGGAAATGATTCGAGATTTGTGTGATGGGCAACTTGAGGGGGCAGAAATTGGTTCAACAGAAATAACCTTCACACCAGAGAAGATCAAAGGTGGAATCCACACAGCAGATACCAAGACAGCAGGGTATGTATAACTTAAGATCTGTTTAAGTATGGGTTTTGTAGTTAGACTGCATTCAGATCTAGATTCTACTACTTACTGTGCAAGTTGCTTAACCTCTTTGAATTTAAGTTGTCTCACTTCTAAAGTGTTGGTAAAACACTTTTGAGGTTAAAGACAATGAATGTAAAATCCTGGGCACTAAATTGCTTAGTTGTAGCTATTACTATATATGAAATGTTATCTTGTGTGTAGTGTGATATAGCATGTTTGGTTTTTTTATTATTTAGAAGTTGAATATCATAAATTAACTTGAATTTTCACTTTCAGTATTTGCATTATAGCAAATGGAGTTCTTTTCTTACAGCTAATTATAGACCATATTCTATTACTTTTTTAAAAATGTTTTTAGTTGTTGACATTTATTTATTCATTTATTTATATGCGGTACTGAAGATTGAACCCCATGCCAACCACATGCGAGGCAAGCGCTCTACCACTGAGCCATAATCCCAACCCCGATATTCTATTACTTTTAGTGTGGATATTTTTACTGCTTTGTGTGTGTGTGTGTATGGGTGTGGTGCTGGGGGTCCAGCCCAAGGCCTTGTGCACACTAGACAAGTGCTCTACCTCCATGCTATATACCCCAGCCCTCTATTGTCTTCTAATATTCACTTATGTAACCCTACTTAGATATATTTAGATATAATCCTGATTTTTCCCCCTACTGGGAAATGAGTATTTAACAATTAAATTGAACCTTTATACTTCCCTAAATATTCCTTCTTTTATTGACAAAGTGTAGATAGTAGTTTACTCCTTCCCCCTTGAGTGTTATGGATTGAACCCAAGAGTGCTCTATCACTAAGCTACTCTAATCCTTTTTATTTTTAGTTTGAGACACGGTCTTTAAGTTGCCCAGGCTGGCCTTGAATTTGTGATCTTCCTGCTTCAGCCTCCTGAGTTGCTGGTTCATGGCTGCACCTGGCTAGCAGTTAATGTTTCTATTACTTTTCTAATCTATTTGACTGATTGCTTTTTTTGTGTGTATATGTGGTGCTGAGGATTGGACCCATGGCCTCATGCAATAGGCAAGTGCTCTACCACTGAGCTCTATCCCCAGCTCTTTTTATTTTGTTACAAATCTATTAGAAGACAATAAAGCAGTAGGGAGTGCATCACTAAATTGCCCAGGTTGACCTCAACTTCAGATCCTCCTGCCTCAGCCTCCTGAGTAGCTGTGATTACGGGCATGTGCCACCATGCCTGACTTTATCCTTGATTGCGATTATAGGACCATTGTTCTCTCAAGTGTCTACCTTGTTTTTGTAATTCCTTACTCTTCTAAAATATGTTTTCTTTCATGTTTTTAAACTCTGATCTTATTAGGGAGAAAATAAATATCTGTTGGATTACTCAGAGGGAATCATGAGTTGAATAGTTATAAAACTGATTAGTAGTAAACTAAACATTTCCAAGCCTTTTTCATTTGCTCCTAGGCTCAACTCTTTGAAAACAGGGATTGTATTGCCTGCATTTTCCTCTGCCAGTTCTAAACATGTTACACAAGTATTTATCAATCAAATTCATTACCAGTGATAAAGACTTTCTAGTTCAGTATGTATGGGCCTTTGTTATAAGAAAGTTAAGTAAAGATATGTGTTTTGGTATGTAAAAGCTATATTGAATTCCATTTCAAGCTACAATCTATTGTAAGTATTATTACTTTCTCTTTAGGGAAGAGCAGTAACAGCTCATTTAGAAAATCTGACCAAATTTTTTATTTTAGTATACTTCATGATCTATGTCCATTTCTCCTTAGTTCTCACATTATTTGTAAGGACAAAACTTTTCCATGTGAAATACTCAGCTTATAGTCTTTATAAAATATTCTCATATCAAACTCCATGATGACAGGAATTACATGTTTTTTTCATTTATCCAACTTTATTGAAGTGTAATTGACAAATAAAATTGTATATAAGGTGTACATCATATTTTGATATACATTTATGTTGTTAAATAATTACCAGTCAAGCTAAATAACATTTTCATCACCTTCCTTAATTAACTTTCGTGTGTGGTGTATGTGGTGAGAATACTTAAGATCTACTCTCTTAAAAATTTCAAGTAAGGAATTACATCTTAACTTGATATTTTGAACAGTGCCTTGTGCATGGTAACTCAGATATAAACAGTTGAATATTTCTAGACCTTGACTTTTTGTGTGTGTGTGGGGGGGGGTACTGGGGATTGAACTCAAGGGTACTCAACCACTGAGCCACATCCCCAGCCCTATTTTGTGTTTTATGTAGAGACAAAGTCTCACTGAGTTGCTTAGCGCCTTGCGGTTGCTGAGGCTGGCTTTGAACTCGCAATTCTCCTGTCTCAGCCTCTCAAAGTGCTGGGATTACAAGCGTGCGCCACTGCGCCTGGCTAAGATCTTGACTGTTTTGAATGCATTTTCATAAATTGCTATTTTTAAGAATCCTTTTTTAAAAAAATTTGAAGATGGTTTTATTATTTTGTTTTTATTTTTTTTGTAAAATAAATGTCAGAACTTAGCCATCATCACCCATCTAATGTGGTGATGTCTTGAATTCAAACACAGATTTGCTTATCTTTTTTTTCACTCATGCTGTGCTGGAAACAGGGGCCTCATTCTAGACTAGCACTGTATCAAGCTACATCCCCAGCCTGATTTGCTTATCATTAGAGTTAATTCTTTTTACTGTGAAATGCTTTAAGATTCAGGATTTTACTATTCAGAAACAAAGTATCTTTAAACTTTTCATTTGTCTATACTTCAGCTAAGTGACATTATAAATTATAATACAGCTTTTTTTGAGTCTTTGAAAAGATAGTTCAATTAAGCCTGTTCTGCCTTCTCCTTAGGAGTGTGTGCCTCTTGATGCAGGTTTCAATGCCATGTGTTCTGTTTGCTGCTTCTCCATCAGAACTTCATTTGAAAGGTGGAACTAATGCTGAAATGGCACCACAAATTGACTACACAGTGATGGTAAGGGCTTTTGTTGTTAATGACAAACTGAGATGATCTCATATTCTTCTGAATTCTCTATTTAAATGTATTCTGAATATTTTGAGTATGTTGCTGTTTATTCATGATGTCTAGTTCTGCTGTAGTAGAGGGTGCGGAATTGTTTATTTTAGAGTTTGTATTGTATTTTAGAATAGTATTCACAGTGAATTTTTTAAAAACCCAAAATGTGATTAATATATAAATTATATGAGTTATTAGATAAATCCATTATCTTATAAATACAGGAATTATGACTTAGAAGGGAACTCAATAAATTTTTAAATGATAGTATTTAATGCTGGCATGCTCATACAACTCATGGGAAAGAAAAGTGGTACAGGTTGAGCGTCCCTAATCTGAAAATATAAAATATAAAATGCTCCAAATTCTAAAACTTTTTGAATAGCAACATGATGCCCCAAGTGGAAAATTCCCCCACACAACTTCATGTGGTAGATTGCAGTCAAAACACAAGATGCACCAAAAGTGTGCAAAATTACTTTTGGGCTATATGTATAAGGTGTCTATGAAAAAAATTTTGTGTTTAGATTTGGGTTCCATCCCCAGGATATCTTATTATGTACATGTACATGTAAAATCTGAAAAAGTCTGAAACTCTTCTGATGCTGAGCATTTTGGAAAAGGGATACTCCAGGTTTATTGTGGCATAATTCCTTGCAATTAAATTCACACTTTTTTGGGGCTGGGGTTGTGGCTCAGTGGTAGCGTGTTGGTGAAGCATGTGTGAGGCACTGGGTTCAATCCTCAGCACCACATAAAAACAAATAAAACAAAGGTATTGTGTCCATCTACAACTACAAAAAATATTTTTTAAAAAAATCCACACTTTTTAATGTGCAGTTTGATGATTTTAGATAATAAACATGTATCTCTAAACCAACCACTACAATACATACATATAATACTTCCATTATTCTAAAAATTTCCTTAATTCCCTTTCAGTCAGTCTTGTCTCACAGCCCCTGGCAACCACTTTTGTGCTTTCAGTCATAGTTTTGCCTTGTTTTTTGTTTTTAGAATTTCATATAAAGGAATAATACTCTATATAGCCTTTGAGTCTAGTTTTTAATTTTCCTTAGTAAACTTTAGACTCATAGTGTTACTTGTATTAGCAGTGGAAGCTAAAAAGTTATTCCATTTATATAAATATGCCAATTTGTTTGTTCATTCATCTTTTGAAGGGCATTTGGATTGTTTCCACTTTTTGGCAATTATTATTTTATTTTATTTGGAGCATCAGAGATTGAACCCAGGGCTGCTGTACCACTAAGCTACACCTCCAGCCCTTTTTATTTTTCAAGACAGGTCTCACTAAATTACCCAGGTTGGCCTTGAACTTGTAATTCTCCTGCCTCAGCTTCCTGAAATGCTGGGTGTACAGGTGTGTACCACTGTACCTAGCAGTTTTGGGCATTTATGAATGAAGTTGCTGCCAACATTTATGCTCAGGTTTGGCTTCAATGTAAATTTCCAATTCTCTTGTATAAATACTTAGGAGTAGAATTGTTGGGTTATTATAGTAAGTATGTGTATAACTTTATGAGAAACTGCCAAAACTTTTGGCATCCAAAATAATTAGTGTTCTCCTTTTTCACCAATCCCTTATGAAAGTTACAGCTGTTTATCATCCTACCCAGCACTTGACATCCTCAGATTTTTATTTTTAAATTTTTTTTCTGCTTCTCTCTCTCTCTTTTTTTTAAAAATGTTTTTAGATGTTGATGGATCTTTATTTTATTCATTTATATGTGGTGCTAAGAATCAAACCCAGTGCCTCACACATGCTAGGCAATCGCTCTACCACTGAGCCACAACCCCAGCCCATCCTTCTCTTTTTTATGGTAGTGGGAATTGAACCCAGGGCCTCACATATGCCAGGCAAGCACTATACCACTGAGCTACACTCCTAGCCCTGCCTTTTTTTTTTAAACTAACTGAAGTTTAGTAACATCTATACCTCCCACATACTATGAAAAAAACCTAGAAAATGAGTAAATCTCTAGAATAGATCTTACAAGTTGCCTTAGACTTCAAGATTAAATATCATCTTTCTCTGAAACATTGCCAACCTAATGGATAGTAAATTTTTAAAGTCAGGGTTATAGGATGTATAATGAAAGTTAGTCTCTCTTTAGTTAGTAATTCCACTTTAAGCAAATTGTCCTAATAAAATAATACAAAATGTAGGAAAAAGTAAATGTTAAAGGTATTTGAGCAGAGAATTATTATTAATATATGTCATTATCTAATCATGAAAATTTAGGGAATGGTTAAGTAAATAAATACTCAAATGTAATGTATTCATTTAAGTTTTATTCAGGAAGAATTTTTATGATGTCAGAAAAATGCTTATGCTTGTAATGTTAAATGGAAGAAATAAGGATAAAATATTTTTATTCAGTGTGATTTCAACTTTATAAAAGAATTGAGAGGGCAGAATGGAATGTTGTTCACTAGTGCCCCTACATTCTTACAGTGTATAGTGTATTGAGAAGGGTCAGTAAGTATTGGTTTCTGGAGTAGAATAAACACTGGGTTCAAGTATTATGAGTTCTGAAGGTGTTTTTCTCATTAGACTTGGACAGCTCTGATTAACTGAATGTTGAACTTTTAAATTTAGCTAATACCACTTTTTTTCATTTGAAAAATGGAACTAGTCTATATATTTTGATGTTACAATTTTCTTATAGCACTCAATACAGAGCACGGTTCATTTAATAATTATACTTGTTGAATCAATAAATATTGGTGGTTGCGGGGCTGGGGTTATGGCGCAGTGGTAGCGTGCTCGCCTAGCAGGCAGGAAGCACTGGGTTCGATCCTCAGCACCACATAAAAATAAAAATAAAGATATTCTGTCCACCTACAACTAAAAAATAAATATTTAAAAAAATATATTGGTGGTTGCAATAAAAATTGATTTTTTTTCAGGTCTTCAAACCAATTGTTGAAAAATTTGGTTTTAAATTTAATTGTGACATTAAAATGAGGTAAGTTACTTATTTCTTAGCCTTTTCCATCTATTATTTATGCTGAAAATACTGGAATAGTTAGACCTTGGAGAACTGTCTACACTTAATACATTATACTTATAACATTTCTCATTGAATAATTGCACTATGCAGCTTAAAAACAATAAGCTGCAAGGGTGTGGAGCCTTGAAAGAAGCTACATGTGATATTTGTTTCTTGGGAGACATAGTTTCAAGGGAATTTCCACTTGAAGACATCTTCATATCTAATGTTATCCATCCACCTGCACAGATTAAATGGTCAAGATGTGCAGGCACCTGAGCCAGGCACTGTAGGGTCATAAAAAAGATTCTCTTCTATGGTGTGATCAGAATGATTTTCTTAAGAAGCATATTGGGCATTTGTGTTGTTTCTTCTTCTTTTTTTTTTTTGTACCAAGGATTGAACTCAGGGGCCCTCGACCACTGAGCCACATCCCCAGCCCTATTTTGTGTTTTATGTAGAGACAGGGTTTCACTGAGTTGCTTAGTGCCTCGCCATTGCTGAGGCTGGCTTTGAACTCTCAATCCTCCTGTCTCAGCCTCTCAAAGAGCTGAGATTACAGGCTTGCACCACTGTGCCCGGCTTGGGTTGTTGTTTCTTAAAACTTCCCTTCTGTTACACAATGACAAGATTAAATTTCTTGGCATGGCATTTAAGTGCATTGCAGTCTTGCCCCAATTTACCTTGTTAGCTCATTTTTCCTCCTCAGTTTTCATCTTGTCCTACTTTCTAACACCACAATTGCTTCCTGTTCCTTAAACATGTTTTGTATCTTTGAACTTCACATCTTTGTGTTATTCTTTTTCTGTTCTTCTAAAAAATTGGAAATCCTGTTTTTTTCTAAATAAAATTTGTGAACTTTCTGTGACTGTACCTCTTTGGAAATCCATATTTGCACTTCTGTTGTAGTCCTCCTTATATCCTGTGTTATATTCTAGTTGACTGTATGTGGCACCATTGCCCTGTTAGATGGAGAACTCCTTGAGGATAGACATACTGTCATTCTCAGCAGCTGCAATGGAAAAGGTGACACTGAATAATTGAGTTTAGATTCTGTTAGTGTTCAACTATTTAAATATTCATCAGCTGTTTATTTGAGCTCCTACTGTGTGCCAGACATTGGATTAGGCCCTGGAAAATAGTAGGAACCAAACAACGCCAGCCATTAAGGAACATATGTTGTAAAACAGCCTTGTCAAATAAAACTTTCTACATTGAGGAAAATGTTCCCTATCTATGCTGTCCAGTATGGTAGTCACCAACCAAATGTGACTATTGGGCTAATGTGAAATGTGGCTAATGCAATTGAGGAATTGATTTCTAAATTATGCTTAATTTTATTTGCTGCTTTGTTTTTATTAAAACTTTTTTTTTTTTTTTTAAGGAGGCAGAGTCATGCTGCATTGCCCAGGCTGTCCATAAACTTTTGGGCTCAAGGGATCCTCCTGTCTCAGTGTCTTGAGTAGAAGTAACTGGGACTATAGCATAGTGCTACCACACTTAGCTAGGGGTAGTGATTGAACTCAAAGCCTCATGCATGCACCACTGAGCTATACCTCCAGCCATAAATTTTACTTCACTGTAATAGTCGCATGCAGCTTGAGGCCACTGTATTGAATAGTCCAGACTAAAATATGACTTAGAATTTTTCATGAATTACAGATTTGAATATCATTCACATTACTGTAATATAGTATTGTGCTTAATTTTTGTCATGCAGTTTATGTGGATATTTGTTATGCTTTTTATAGAGGCTATTATCCAAAAGGTGGTGGTGAAGTGATTATCCGAATGTCACCAGTTACGCAGTTGAACCCAATAAATTTAACTGATCGTGGCTCTGTGACTAAGATATATGGAAGAGCTTTTGTTGCTGGTGTTCTGCCATTTAAAGTAAGTTGTCTAAGTGTTCTTAGAAGTGTATGCATGTCTTGGTAAGTATTATCTAAATTTTGAAATTAGTAGAATTTATTTTTAATCCATTTTTCATTAAAAATTTCAAACTCAGTTCTCTCTTTTGAAAATCAAGTTTTTAAATAATACATATAAAAATTATTTTATGTACCTTCAAAGGCTTGGAAACAATTGTTCAAATAATCAATTAATTGTTATTATTTTGTTTTTTTCTGTCTTGCCAAAATAGGTAGCAAAAGACATGGCAGCGGCAGCTGTGAGATGCATCAGAAAGGAGATCAGAGATCTGTATGTTAACATTCAACCTGTTCAGGAACCCAAAGACCAAGCATTTGGCAATGGAAATGGAATAATGTGAGAAAATATGCTTTCTTAGACATCAGTTGATAGCCTTGAAATAGTTACTGTTGGTTAGCTTTCTATTGTTACGATGAAATACCTGAGATAAACAATTTAAAAGGAGAACATTTTTATTTTAGCTCATAGTTTCAAAGTTTCAGTCAATGGTTGCTTGGCTTTGTTGCTTTGGGGCTTGTGGTGAGGCAGAACATCATGGCAGGGAGTGCTTAGTGGAACAAAGCTGCTCACCTCATTTTGGTCAAGAAGCAAAGTAAGAGAGGGAACGAGCAAGGGGAAAGGGCTGGGGTCCCAGTACCCTTTCAAGGGCATGCCCCCCTTGACCCAACTTCCTTCTGCTAAGCCTCACCTCCTAAAAGTTCTACCACCTCTTATTAGCACCATCAACTAACCAGCAAGTGTTCAACACATGGCCCTTGGGGGACATTTGAGATTCAAGCTGTAACTGTTACCCTATTTAAATTAAAGATTTCAAGTTTGTGTGCTCATTTGATAGTTTTAAAAAGAGATGTTTTTAAGGGCATTTCCGTCTAAAACAACAGTATGATGAATTAGGATGATGTTTCTAAATTTTTTCTGAGGATGTTTTGCCTTTTACTACTTTGTAAGATCCTTTTCACTTATATATTAGCCCTCTGTATCCATGAGTTCTGCATCCATGGATTCAAATGACTACAGACAAAAAATACTTAAAAAAAAAATAGAACCAGATGCCACAGCACATGCTTGTAATCCCAGCAACTCAGGGGGCTGAGGCAGGAGGATCAAGAGTTCAAAGCCAGCCTCAGCAAAAGCAAAGCACTAAGTAACTCAGTGAGACCCTGGGGATGTGGTTGAGTGCCCCTGAGTTCAATCCAGATACCCCCCAAAAAAAGAAAAGAAATTGTATCTGTACTAAACACATACACACTTTTTTCTTATCATTCCCTAAACAATACAGCATAACAACTGTTTGTATACTGTGTACTTTGTATTTGGTGTTATAAGTAATCTAGGGATAATTTAAAGTATACAGGAGGACGTGTGTAGGTTGTATGTAGATATTATGCTATTTTATATAAAGGACTTTTGCATCCTTGGTTTTTATGCATGTGGGGATCCTAGAACCTATCCCCCTGAATACTTAAGGATGAACTTAAATGTTCAAGGTAATCAGAAGTTAGGCTTTGAAAGTGATCCTAAGAGAAATGTTTTCAGTTGCTTAAAATACCTTAACTCTGAAATTAACTCAAATAAATATTAGTATGGTAAAGATCTCTTTAATAAAGAAATATAAGTATTAATGTTAATCCAATTAAGAGTTATAATTTTATGTGTTATAAAAATGCTTTGATATTTTTGAATTATAAAAGTACGGTTATTTTTTGTAGATACTTAATTTCAAATTCTGTTATTCAGAGTTCCTGTTAAAGGGTTTAAAGTATTGTCCTACTAATGTAATGCTGTTTAAAAAACTATAGAACAAAATCTAAAGTCCCTACATAAAGACATTTTTTATTAAAGATAATCATAAAATACTTTATAGTACTCTGTCTGAAATGGTACTACTTAGTACTGAAAACATGATAACTTCTGGGGCAGGTGATAGCATTCTTTACCTGTGAGTGAACCATAATCAGATGTGACTTCTCCCAGTCAAGCCCCAAAGGATATTAATGGCTAATAGAGAATGTTAATCATACTCTGTAGGAAGAATTTTAGTATTGCAGTGTACTGACCACATGTCATTTCGCCTATTTAACACTTTTCTTCTGTGTTTTATTTACTATAATTTTAGAATGTAGCCTAAGAATAGTACTTTTTTCCCCCTATATATAGCATTATTGCTGAGACATCCACTGGCTGTTTGTTTGCTGGATCATCGCTTGGGAAACGAGGTATAGTTAAATGAAAAGGAGTCCATAGTTCCTACTGCTACTATAAAATTAGTTATCTGTCAGGATTGGAATGTTATAGGAAATGATGGATGACAGGTTTAAAAGGTTATAATTAACTAATTCTTTCTTTTTTTTTTTTAATTTTTGTTGTAGATGGACACAATACCTTCATTTTATTTATTTATTTATTTTTTTTTGTGGTGCTGAGGATTGAACCCAGTGCCTCAAAGATGCAAGGCAAGCACTCCATTACTGAGCTAAAACCTCAGCCCAGTTAACTAATTTTTGCAGTCAGTTAAACTTTTGAGTCTTTCTCTGAAAATTTTCAGACCTATAAGAAAAATTGAGTGACTAACTCAACTAATCATCTACACACCCTCTCCTAGATTCATTAGTTGTGAACATTTGGTTCTGTGTTATGTGTGTTTCTGAATCACTTCAATGTAAGTTATAGGCACCATGCCTTACTCCTGATATTGCAGCATATAGGTTCAAAGAACAATACCTATATAATCACAGTATTGTTTTTAAACCTAAAGAGTTTGAGATATGCGGACACACCAGATGTATTTAGCCATAGCAAGTTGTCTCCAAAATATTCTTTTTTTTCTTTTAATACTTTTTTAAAAAAATATTTATTTTTTAGTTGTAGGTGGACACAATATCTTTATCTTATTTTTATGTAGTGCTGAGGATCGAACCCAGTGCCTCATGCGTGCTAGGCGAGCACGCTACCACTGCGCCATAATCCCAGCCCCTCCAAAATATTCTTTGGAGCAATGTGATATACTTTTTAAGTACAAAATACTCTCTCTTTTTTTTTTTTTTCATTTCATTATACTGACATTTTTGAAGCCTAGGCCATTTTCTCACAGCATTTCCCACAATTTGGATTTTTCTGATTATATCATGATTATTCAAACTACACATTTTTAGTAAGAATATTGCATAGGTGATTTTGTGTCCAAACCACTGCATTGCATTAAAGGGCACATAAAGTCATTTTGCCCTTTATTGGTAAGGTTGAGTGTGAGCGCATGGTTGAGGAAGAGTTTTCCAGATCTGTATGCTATAAAGGTTCGTTTTCCTTTTACAATCAATAAGTAGTCTGGGATAATACTTAGATACTGATTATTCTGTTTCTATACAACTTGCATCCATTAATGCAATCCATTAATCATCCATTAATATCTATTGATGATTCTTCCTGTATCAGTTATTACACTGGTGATTAGAAAATACTGAATGTTTGGGGGAAAAATAAATTGGTTTTCAGATTGGCATATTAAGAAGAAGAAATGCATACATCTGTTTGTTTAAACAGTTTGTTACCCAGGAGCACTTTACTGCTTAGCTACTTCCCCAACCCTTTTTATTTTATTTTGAGACAGGGTCTTGCTAAGTTGCTAATGCTGGCCTTGAACCTGTGGTCCTCCTGAGTTGCTGGGATTATAGGTGTGCTCCATTGCATCTGGTGGTTAGTATTTAAAGTTTTGCTAGTCAGGCAGCTTCTAGTTGTTTATGGTAATTGATTGCTTCATTCCTACTTTGTAGCATCTTTAAAAATGCTTATGCCAGCCAAGCATAGTGACATATACCTGTAATCCCAGCTTCTCAGGAGACTGAGGCAGAAGGATCACAGGTTCAAGACCAGCCTGGGCAATTTAGTGAGATCCTTTCTCAAACAAAACAAAACAAAAATGCTTCCATTAGCTATGCTGTTTTACGCCATTATTAACTACTGAATACAAAAAATTCAGATGATTTTAGCTTGCTAGATGGTTAGACCAAAACACTAGTTGGGCATCAAATATAATTAACATAAGAATTAAACTCAACGTCTCTCCTGGTGTGATGTGCAGGCCTATAGTTACTCAGGATCCTGAGTGAGGCAGGAAGATTCTTACAGTCTAGAAGTTGAAGACCAGCGTGGGTAACATGGTGTGACCTCCACCACCAAACAGAAAAGGAAAAGAAGTTAACATCTCCAATTGAATCACATAATGAATTCTGTCTAAATGTCTGCTGTTCACAGTGTGGATGGGAGACAACAGCAAATCAGCATCATATGGGAGTTTTGTTAGAAATATAGATATAGGGCCTAACCCAGACCTATTTGAATCTGTGGAGGTTGGAGGTGTAGCTCAATGGTAGAGTCCTTGCCTAGCATGTGTGGGGCTCTGGGTTTGATGCCCTGAAAGCAAGACCTAAGAATTTGTTTTAACAAGTTCTCCAGGTACTTCTAAAGTATCTTGAAGTTTGAGTGGTGATCTAAAATATATACTTAGTATATACTTACTATTAGGCACAGTGAGGAATCTGTGGATACTTAGCCACTGCATGCAGTATCTACAAGTCTTTTTTTTTTTTTTAATATTTTTTAGTTGTAGATGGACACAATATCTTTATTTTACTTTTATTTTTATGTGGTGCTGAGGATCGAACCCAGTGCCTCACGCATGCGAGGCAAGCACTCTACCACTGAGCCACAATCCCAGCCCTACCACTAAGCCACAATCCCAGCCCAGTATCTACAAGTCTTGAGAAGCAAAAACAATGGGAATATAAAGCAGAGAGCAGGAGCAGGCATGTTATAGATAATAAGTATTTGATGGACATTGGGAAATTTGTGAGTTCAGTTAGTTTTATCATTGGGTACCACAAATGTGCCAAGTACTATGTACTAGGGATTTAGAAGTGAGAGCTACTATGCCTAACTCCTGGCTTAGTCTGGTGGAGAAGACAGACCAGTGCTAATAGTGTATCCCAAGGTACCATAGAGACAAATGCAAGGGAAGAAAAGCTAATCCTTCTTGGGAGGATGACTAACTCCCCTTCTGCATTTTGCCATTCATTGATCTTCCATCAGGGATAAATAGAAGCCAGGTAGAAAAATAGCTAAGGTGTATTTGTGCAGCCATTATGCCAAATACTACAGAGATTCCTAAAGTAACTAAAAAGAGAATTGCCATATTACCCCATAGTCATTTTTCTGGTTATATACTCAAAAGAAATGAAATCACCTTCTAAAGATTTATCTGTATTCCCATGTTCATTGAAGCATTGTTCATAATAACTAGAATATGAAAACAACCAAATTATTTCAGTGGATGAATGGATAAAGAAACTGAGGTGGGGCTGTAGCTGTAGCTTAGTGGTAGAGCGCTTGCCTAGCATGCGTGAGGCACTGGGTTTGATCCTCAGTACCACATACAAATAATAAATGAATAAACAACTACAACTAAAAAAAAGAAAGAAAAACTGTGGTATATATACACACTGAAATATTACTCAGCCTTAAAATAGGATGGACATGGTAGAAATTATGCAAAGTGAAATAAGCCAGATATAGAAAGAAAAATATTGTATGATCTCACTTATATGTGGAATCTAAATAAGAAAAGGTCAAATATATAGAGAGAATGTAAGAGTGGTTTACCAGGATGAGGTAAGGGGGAGAAAATGGGGAGCTGTAAGTCAAAGGATATAAAGTAATAGATCTGTAGAATGAACAAGTCCAAAAATCTGGTGTACAGCATGAGAACTTTAGTTAATAATAATGTTTTATTAATTATGTATTAGTCAGGATTTTTGTTAAAGGAATAGATTGTAGTTGTTCTTGCCCTAGGTGGAAGAATGGGTAACTGAGAGAGGACGGGTATGTTGATATGTTTCATTAAAGTAACCATTTACTATCAATGTATCTCAAAACATGGGGTTTATATTTAAAGGTATATAAATAATTTTTAAAAGTGAGAGCTAAGGATCAGGGACAAAGGCAAGTGTTGACAGAAAAAATGTTTTTCTGTGCTTGAATAACTGCAAGTTAATATCACAAGGACAGGATCTGTGTAATGGGGTAGAGGAATGGAGGATAATGAGAATAGGGAGGTCAGCAAGGGTCAGATTTTTTTTTTTTTTTTGCACTGATGATTGAACCCAGAGGTGCTTTACCCAACCCCTTTTTTTTTGCGGGGGTGGGTTGGGGGTGGAGGTGTCTGGGGATTGAATTCAGGGGCACTTAACCATTGAGACACATCTCCAGCCCTGTTTTGTATTTTTTATTTAGAGACAGGGTCTCACTGAGTTGCTTAGGGCCTCGCTAAGTTGCTGAGTCAGGCTTTGAACTGAGATCCTTCCTGAGCCTCCTGAGCTGCTAGATTATAGGCATGCACCACCATACCTGGCTTACCTGACCCTTTTTATTTCTTATTTTGAAACAATGTCTCACTAGGTTGCTTAGAGTCTCACTAAGTTGCTGAGGCTGGCTTTGAATTTGTGATCCTCATGGGTCAGCCTCCTAACTCACTGGTATCACAGCATGCCTCACCGTGCTGTGCTAAAGGCCAGATTTTGAAGGGCTATAGGCTATATAAAGGAAATTCAAGTGTCATACTGAAAATATAAGGATTTTAAGGAAGGATATGGTAAGAGTTTTGGAAAATTGACTTTGATAGCCATGGAAATACTGAGAGGAAAGCCATACTGGAGGCAGGAAGACAAGAGTCTGTTACAACTCAGGTCAAACATGGTGAGGTTTTGCACCAAGGAAGGCAATGGCTGGGGCCAAAGACATTGAGTACTGATAATCAGGGTATTTAGAGAGTTGAATAGTTTGTTGACCAGTTGGATATGGGAGATAAGGGAGGCAGTGTGAAGAAGACACTCTAGATGTCTAACTTAGGTAACTGGGCACACTTAAATTTGTGAATATAGGGAGTAGAGTTAGTTTGCCATGGTAGACAGTAATTTTAGATATGTTGAATTGAGATTGTAAAGGGACCAAAACTGTTATTTCAATATATGCAGTTTGTTAACCAGCCCTGAAATTTTTTCTGATATTCTGTCAGTATTTTTCTCATTTTGTCATATGAGATAACATTTACTTTGAAGTTGTCTTTGGATATCACACTTGCAAAGTGCACTGTACTTATTTTTATACTTACCAGGGTGGAAGAAGATAGAGAAGAGAACAACAGACTTGCTGACGTTGACTGATGGTTGCTAGTATCCTGTCATCTATGTCCCGTGTAGGTGGTGGGGATGAGGTTCCCTGACTGGTAAAGGGCTGGCTAAAAGAAATAAAACAGTGAATAACCACAGAACACAGAAAATAGTTTCAAAACGCAGGGGTGGACGGGACCACAACCAGATGGATCTGGCTTCTGGATTCTGGCATCTGGCAAAATGGACCCTGCGTATGCTTTATTTATATTGGGGAACTTCAAATACCTTCCATCGAACATTCTTTACCAAGGTAGGAAGAGGGTAGTCTTGAAGTCGTCAGGCTGATAGGCATCTTGGCAGGTCACACTCATCTCAGAGGGACTGCATGGCTACAGCAGGTCAGCCCATCTCTGGTGCTGTGTGGGACTCCACACGCAGCCCACAGGCAGCTCTTTACATCCTCCCTTGTGTCAGGCACCTCAGTTGATGAGATGTCATTAATGAGTGCAAGGGCAACTTGGTGTCTTCCCTCTTTTAATCTAGGTTCTGTGTATATTAAGAATCTTAGACATAATGTCATAATTGACATTATCCAGATCCCCTTTCATTTCTGATTTAAATTAACTAGAAAGCTACTGGACCCTGAATCCTAATGTCTTAAGTATTATTACTAGAAGCAACTTCAGCTGGTTGTCAATGCCAGAATACATGATAGAGGCACAAAGCTGTAACTAGTCATACTTTTGTAATTATCTTAGTAAAACAAAATTTTTTCTTAGTTTTCTTTTCTGTTGCATGAGAGAATTAGCCTGGAAAATTCCTAAAAAAAATCCTTCCAGCTAAAATTCTTTAATCCCATAAAAAAGGTGAGGTTTTATTGTAAAATAATTTTGCTCTTTTAAATTGAGGCAGTGTATTTGAGTAGGGAGCATTAAACTGAGCATGAGAAATCTAAATTTTAGTCATATTATTCTGCATAATGACTCTTGTCTTTCCTTATCTGAAAAATGGGATTGGGCCATGATCTTTATATAGGGATCCATTCCAACTTTACTTGATTACTTTATGAACAAGAATGTAAGACTGAAGGACTGGGAGTAAGCTCAGTGGAACAGCACTTGCCTAGCATATGCAAGGCCCTGAGTTCAACTCTCAGCACTGAAAAAAGAAAAAGAAATGAATATTGTTGAATATCTGTGTGTTGCTTGGATTACTCTTTGGTTTGGGGGTTTTATTTTGTTTTTGTTGTTTGTTTTTGTAGTACGGTGGTTGAAGTTTTGTAGTACTATTTTGTAGTACTGGTGGCTTCATACATGCTAGCCAAGCTGCATTCCCAACTTTAATTACTTTGGTCTCTCTGTTAGTTATGTTCTTTACTATGGGAGCAAAACAATCTGTCTCTGAATAATTAATTTCATTTCATCTGTACAGAAATTGGCTTAAAGAAAGCACTTTCCAGCCGGGAACAGTGGCACAAGTCTGTAATCCCAGCACTTAGGGAGGCTGAGACAGAGAATTGCGAGTTCAAAGCCAGCCTCAGCAATAGCGAGGCGCTAAGCAACTCATTGAGACTCCTGTCTCTACATAAAACACAAAATAGGGCTGGGGATGTGGCTCAATGGTCGAGTGCCCCTGAGTTCAATCTCCAGTACCCAAAAAAAAAAAAAAAAAAAAAAAATATATATATATATAAAAATATAAATAAATATATGATTAGGGATGTGGCTCAGTGGTTAAGTGCCCCTGGGTTCAATCTCCAGTACCAAAAAAAAGCACTTTCCTTTCCTTATTCAGTAGATGTGGTAGGTCATTCATGGCATCTTTCTAGTGTCCTAAAGTAATTCCTTTGGCCTTCTCTTTTCAGTTTTATAACCATTTTATAATTTTGTCCTTTTAATAATCTAGAAGACACCCAAATCATTGAATTCTCATTTTAATTTCCTGTGTTATAAACCATTAGAGACCTTTTTTAAAGAAACATGCAAAGGGGCTGGGGTGGTGGCTCAGTGGTAGAGCGCTTGCCTCGCATGCATAAGTCACCGGGTTCGATCCTCAGCACCACATAAAAATAAATAATAAAAGATATTGCATACAACTAAAAAAATATTTAAAAAAAAAAAAAAAAAGAAACATGCAAAATATGAGATTATTTATCAGTTAGATAGGAAAGCATTAAAGTTTCAGAAGAAATTAAGATTTTGTTCTTTTTTGAGGCGAGCATAATACTAATGAGCAAAATTCTGTTTTCTTCATATGTTCAGTTGTCACAGGTTGCTAGTAATGACTGGTAATAATGTAGATCCATTCATACTATTATTCATTCTCAAGGTGGCTGGATAGGAACGAATATGAATGGCTTTGAGAAATATTTTGCCATTTGATGAAAAACTTTAGTGTGTGTTCTGCTCTGAATATATCTGAAATGCTTGGATTTTGAATTTTTTCAGATTTTGAATATTTGCGTATACATAGTATGAATTCTTGGGGATGGAATCCAAGACCAAATACAAAATTCATTTGTTTTATATACATCTTCTATATATAACTTGAAGGTAATTTTATACAGTATTTGTAATATTTTTGTGTATAAAACAGCTTCATGGTGTGAATTTTCTGCTTTGGCATCATGCTAGTGTTCAAAATGTTCTGAATTTTTGAGCATTTTGGATTTCAGATTTTGGGGTTAGGAATGTTCAACATGTAATTACAAAGTAAGGACTTCTTCCTGCCCTTCATCCCAGCTTTAGGCATCTTTCAAGGATTTGCTTAATTCTTGTATTAAACCTTCCCAAATTATTCTATAATTTGTAATCTTTTTCTTCTCTGAAAATCCTTTTGGGTATACAGTTTATACCCAAAGTTCATAGAGCTTAGCACTAAACTTTAATATATTAATACCTTTTATTTTCTTTCTTTTTCTTCTTTGTTAATGTTCCCTTAGCAAGAGAACAGGTAGCATTTGGTGCTCAATGCTACCACTATTATTAATAGCTTATTATATACTGGTCTTGGTAATAAATACTTTATAAATATTATCTCTAATTTCTGTAACTTTACAATATAGTGATGAATCATCTTCACTTTTTGAAAGAGGAAAGAGAAGGGGCTAGTTGTATACTCTGTAAGTAGAGAAGGTGGGGATATGGATCAGTGGTAGAGCAACATACTTAACATATACAAAGCCATGGGTTCATCACCTCAATCCCAGCACCAAAAAAAAGGTGAAGATTCATCCAGAAGTTCAAAGCATTCCATTTAGTCATATAAGTACTTGACCAACTGATGATATAAAAATAATCTTTATTATATTATTATGATATACTGTATAAGGAAAAACTAAGTTAAAATTCTGAAATTTCCTATTTTCTAGGAAATTTTACCAAGATATATGTAATCACATAAACTTGAAAATATAAAATAGAAACAAAATTAGCCACATTCTCATTTTTTAAGAGACATTTTCATTTGTAGCCATGGATTTTATTTAAAGTAAATAACCTTGAAAGAGTAATTTGACATTCTACTACTTCTGACAGATTTATTTTGTATTTAGTGTTGTACCAAAGATTTTAGGTATGTGCAGAGAGGTCAGAAGTAGAGGGAGGGGTAAATATTCTGACATATTCATAATAAGCTAAAACCTATTTGAATCTTTTTTCTTAAGGTCAAGGAAGCAAACTCTTTTTTTTATTTTATTAGAGCTTTATAATTGTAAATTGTAGTTGGGTTCATCCTGACAAACTCAAACATGCATGGAAATCAATTTCAGTTCATGATCCCCCCCTTTTCCCTTCCATCTCTCCCACTTCCTCTAGTCTACTAGACTTCCTTTCACTTGTCTGTTAATTTGTATTTGATTGATTCCTTATGTAAATCTTATCCTTCCTTCCCCCTTTATTTTACTCTAGCTTCTCCATGTAAGAGAAAACACTTGACATTGTAGTTTATGAGTTCATCTAATTTCACTTAGTATAATATTCTTTATTTCTATCCATTTACTAGCAAATGCCATAATTTCCTTCTTTTTAATGACTGTGTATGTGTACATCACAATTTATTAATCCATTCATCTACCGATGGCCACCTGTGTTGATTGCATAATGTAGCTGTTGTGAATTATGCTGCTATAAACATTGATGTGGATGTGTCACTGTGGTATGCTGATTTTAGATCTTTTGGGAAAATACCCCAGAGCGGGATAGCTGGGTCATGGTGGTTTCATCCCTAGTTTTTTCAGCAATCTCCAAACTGCTTTCCAAAGTGGTTCCTATTTAAATCTTAAAGGGACTAAAACTTTAAAGTAGTTGACCTAAGAATGTTACCAGCTTTTTTTTTTTTAGATGAAACTTAATTCTCTGACTTTCTAAAATCCTTTAATTCTGATAGAATTGTCTGTAGACTAATTATAACTTGTATAAATCTGAAGTTTTAAATTTTGCAAAGAGCTATACCATTGTAAGGTCATAACTTCAACTTCATTGTAGACTGGCTTTATAACTAGTACTTTTTAAATAGACCCAAAGCTGCCTCTTTTTTCCTCCTCTAATTCCTTCAAAGGTGTAGAGAGCTGTCCATGGACCACCATGCAAGAGTCCCACACAGCACTAGAGGTGGGCTGACCTGCTGTAGCAGCTCAGCTCCTCTGAGATGGGTGAGACCTGCTAAAATGCCAGTCAACCTACTGACTGCAAGACTCTGCCTTCTTCCTACTTTGGCAAAGAATGTTTCATGGAAAGTCTTTGAAGTCCCTCAATATAAATAAAGCATACACAGGGTCCATTTTGCCAGATGCCATTTGCCAGTTGCTGGAAGTCAGAACCATCTGGGCCTGTCCTACCCCTGTGTTTTGAAATTATTTTCTGTGTTCTGTGGGGTTTTTTTGCCATCTTCTTTCTTTTAGTCAGTCTTTTACCCATCAGGGAATCTCGTCCTCATCCTCCAGGTGGGACGTGGATGACACAAAGGTAGAAGATATTTGCATATGTCAAACTCTCAAATAATTAAATAAATAAAGATCTTATCCTAAAAGGTGCTTGGGCGAGTTCAAAGGCCTAAAAAATGTTAACAAAAAATGTTAATAGCCTAATGGTGCTAACTAGGATGTATCAGTTCAATTTTTTGTCTCTCAGTAATTTAGTGTTTTTTTTTTCATTTGCATTATGCCTGTCTTAGGTGTAAATGCAGACAAGGTTGGAATTGATGCTGCTGAAATGCTGTTAGCTAATCTTAGACATGGTGGAACTGTGGATGAGTTTCTGCAAGACCAGGTAATGACTCTTTCAGCTTGAAAACCTTCTACCCCGTTAGATTTGAACTTTTGGTAATTGGATCAAATAAAAATTTTAATCATTAGCTTTTATATACTGATTAGCAAGTCCTATTTCATTGTTTGAAAAATTATTATCCTGGAGTTTATATTCCTACATTTCAGTCCTCGTGCTGTTATCTACAGTGTTTGGCACAATTGCTTCCTTTTTGAAATAATTTCTTTACTTGGTCTGAAATAGTGTATTTGCCCACCTCACTGGTTCTGTGTTCTCATCTCCTTTGCCAGTTTGTTACCATTTTCTTCTTCTAAACTTATAAATTTTAAAGAGCCTCTTTATCTATATTTACTCCCTTGGTTATTTTGTCCAGTCTCATGGCTCATTAGACAACTTCCAGATTTATATCATTGCCCAGACCTGTATTCTTAATTCCTTATTAAATCTACTATACATATATGAATATCTCCAGTTGGGATTGTTACATAATTCTCAAACTTAACACATTCATTCTCATTGAGAAAGTCCAAAAAAGACCTTTTTTATAGTTCACTGTCTTCAGATATTTCCCTTTCTAACAAATTTTTCTGTCCTTGCTCTTAGATCAGTGTCTACATTTAGAAATTTATTCCTCGGGCTGGTAGTATAGCTCAGTGGTAGAGCACTGACCTACTATGCCTGAGGCCCTGTGTTTGATCCCTAGCACCACATACACCAGAAGAAGAAAAATATTCCTCAAGATTTCTTATTTTCTTTTTTTTGGTACTGGAGATTGAACTCAGAGGCACTCGACCACTGAGCCACATCCCCAGCCCTATTTTGTGTTTTATGTAATGACAGGGTCTCACTGAGTTGCTTAGCACCTCGCCATTGCTGAGGCTGGCTTTGAACTTGCGATTCTCCTGTCTCAGGCTCCCAAAGTGCTGAGATTACAGGCATGTGCCACCGCACCTGGCTCTTAAGATTTCTTGACCATTTGTTTTTATGACAGTTTTTTGTATGTACTTCCTTCTTGTCCATGTCTATTCTGTTGTATTCCCAGTAATTCTATATTAGTTTATTTATTCACCTGTTGAAAAAACAATGTTAAAAGCAGGGCATGGTGGCACAGACCTGTAATCCCCATGATTTGGGAGGCTTGAGGCAAGAGGATTGCAAGTCAGAGTGAGCCCGAGTAACTTAGTGAGACCTTGTCTTAAAATAAAAATTTAAAAAGAGTGGGGAATGTAATTCAGTGGTAGAGTGCCCCTAGGTTCAATCCCCAGTACCTCAAAAAATAAAATTATTATAAGAGTGGAGGAAATTTGTCATATTGTATATGTCAGCTTGCAGAGATAATTATTCTAATTTAATATATCAACTTCCTACCACTTCCTCTAAACTTTAAAATATTTAATCAATAGTTAAAGAACGATTACAGGTGAGTTCTACCAAATATTCAAGAAACAGACAATTTCTTTTTTTTTTTTAATATTTATTTTTTAGTTGTAGGTGGACAGAATATCTTTATTTTATTTTTATGTGGTGCTGAGGATCGAACCCAGTGCCTCATGCATGCTAGGCGAGCACGCCACCACTGCGCCATAACCCCAGCCCCAAGAAACAGACAATTTCAACATGTACAAATTCTTTCATAGGGAAAGAAAAAGAGGCAATGCTCTTCAACATATTTTATGAAGCTCCTATAGCCTGAAAACAAAATCAGACAAGTACAGAAAAATTCTAGTTGAGTTCACTCATAAACACAAATGCAAAATCCTAAACAGAAGTTTAGCAAAACAAATGCAATAATATACAAGTAGGTAATTCATCATGACCAAATTAGTTTTATTCCAGGAATGCCAGTGTTTTCAACGTTAAAAACAACAACAAAAAACCCTTATAATGTAATTCATTAACTTAAAATGAGAAAAACTAGATGATTGTCTCAGTATGTCCAGAAAAAGCATTTGATAATTTTAACCACTACTCAGAAATCTTAAAAACACTTAGCAAACCAGGAGTATACGGAAATTTCCTTAACTTGCAAGAGAGCATCTATCAAAATTGTATAGCAAATGTCATTTTTTTTCCCCCTACAGGGGTAAAATTTTCTTCTTTATTTCAATTTCTTCAATATTACATTTTAAAATTTTTTCTTTTTTTTCATATTTAATTTATTTATTTGTTCTATTTAGGGTTACATGATAACAGAGTACAATTTGATTCATTGTACATAGAGGATAACATATCAATTCTCTAGTTGTAAGTTGTATAGAATCCCAACATATATGCAGTCATACATAAAGTTAGAGTTATGACGGCCATCATATTCCACCACCTTTACTGTCCCCATGTCCCCCTCCCCCCTTACAGCCCTGTGAACAGAGTTCCACCATTGTTCCCGTGTCCTTCCCCACATTATGGATCAGCATCCACTTATCAACGAGTACATTCGGCATTTGGTTTTCTGAGATTGGCTTACTTCACTTAGTATGATATTCTCCAACTCCATCCATTTACCTGCAAATGCCATAATTTTATTCTCTCTTATTGCTGAGTAATATTCCATTGTGTATATATACCACAGTTTCTTTATCTAGTCATCTATCAAAGGGCATCTAGGTTGGTTCCACAGTTTAGCTATTGTGAATTTAGCTGCTATAAACATGGAAGTGGCTGCAGCACTGTATGTAGTATGCTGTTTTTAAGTCTTCTGGGTATAGACCGAGGAGTGGGATAGCAGGCTCAAATGGTGGTTCCATTCCAAGTTTTCTAAGGAATCTCCATACTGCTTTCCAGATTGGTTGTACCAATTTGCAGTTCCACCAGCAATGTATGAGCGTGCCTTTTTCCCCACAACCTCGCCAACACTTACTGTTGTTTGTATTGTTGATAGTTGCCATTCTGACTGGCGTGAGATGAAATCTTAGGGTAGTTCTGATTTGCATTGCTCTGATTGCTAGAGATGTTGAACATTTTTTCATATATCTGTTGATGGATTGTGTATCTTCTGTGAAGTTTGTGTTCAGCTCTTTGGCCCATTTATTGATTGGGTTGTTAGTTTTTTTTGGTGTTAAGTTTTTGAGTTCTTTATATATCCTGGAGATGAGTGCTCTATTGGATGTGTGTGTGGCAAAGATTTGTTCCCAGAATGTCGGCTCTCTGTTCACTTCATTGATTATTTCTTTTGCTGAGAAGAAGCTTTTTAGTTTGAATCCATCCCATTTGTTGATTCTTGATTTTACTTGTTGTGCTATAGGAGTCTTGTTAAGGAAGTATGGTCCTAATCCGACATGATGAAGATTTGGGCCTATTTTTTCCTTCTATTAGGCGTTGGGTCTCTGGTCTGATTCTCAGGTCCTTGATCCACTTTGAATTGAATTTTGTGCATGGTGAGAGATAGGGGTTTAGTTTCATTTTTCTGCATATGGATTTCCAGTTTTCCCAGCACCATTTGTTGAACAGGCTATCCTTTCTCCAGTGTACATGTTTAGCTCCTTTATCTAGTATAAGGTAACTGTATGTAAGTGGGTTCGTCTCTGTGTCTTCTATTCTATACCATTGGTCTACATGTCTATTTTGGTGCCAGTACCATGCCGTTTTTGTTACTATAGCTTTGTAGTATAATCTGAGGTCAGGTATTGTGATGCCTCCTGCTTCACTCTTCTTGCTAAGGATTGCTTTGGCTATTC
>PVHX01015176.1:0-47742 GCA_004024805.1 Geosciurus inauris
CAGCCTCAGCAACTGGGGGCGGGGAGGCGCTAAGCAACTCAGTGAGACCCTGTCTCTGCATAACACACAAAATAGGGCTGGGGATGTAGCTCAGTGGTCCAGTGCCCCTGAGTTCAATCCTTGGTATCAAAAAATAATAATAAATAAATAAAGGTATTGTGTCCATCCACAACTAAAATATATATATATATATATATATTTTTTTTTTTTTTTAAAAGGTGAATTCTAACTGGAAAACAGGTAACGTTCACCTGGCCGGAGCTGTGCTATTCAGTGTGGGGGCATCACCTGGGAGCCTGTAAAGAATGTAGAGTCTCCGCCCCACCCCCACTAGATTTGAATCTGCTTTCTGACAAGGTTCCCACGTGATTCACCTGCACACCCAAGTCCAAGAGCTCCTGGTCAGCACACTGCCAGACACTTGGTAGGTGTGCAATAAGTATCTGAATTTTGAGTGAAAACTAAGGCTTTGTCTAACAGCGAGTTTCCTGAAGACCAGTTTGTTTCTTCTGGGGTGGGGAGCGGATATAGGGCAGCTAAACGATCTGCTTTGTTTTTGACCAGTGATGTCTATGGAAAATTCATCCCTCTTCCCCAGAGATCTGAGGCACGATCCGGGCCCCTAGGCCTTTGCTGTTTGTTTTCATGATCTGCCCAGAGTAAGTGCTGGAAAAGGGAAGCAAGGCCCTGTGTGCAAAGAACATGAAATAAGGATAGATGGCAGTGACTTTGAGTCCCTTGGGGACCATCTGAGCTTGGGCTGGTAGAACAAAATGATGCCACAGTCCAGGTGGCTTGAACAGACACGTGTTTCTCACAGTTCTGGAGACTTGGAAGTCAAGGGGACCTGGATGCTGATGGACCTGGCATCTGGCGAGGGCTCTTTTCCTGGCTTGCAGTTGGCTGCCTTCTTGCTGTGTGCCCACTCGGTGGAGAGAGAGAGCACAAGCTGTCTGGTCTCTCCTCTCATAAGGGCATTAATCCCGCCCTGGCACCCCCACCCTCATGATCTCATATAGCTCTAATCACCTCCAAATACTATCACATTGGGGGTTAGGGCTTGTGTTAGATTTTGGGGGAACACAAACATTCAGTCCCTTGAAAGAACCAATGAGTTTCTATGCTGAGTTGGTCACTAAGACACACAGACCTGGTGGTGTGTGTCCACAGCAGGCAGGAGTGTTCAAAGACAGCTGAGGCTGGAACTTGGTGCATCTAAACTGTGCCCCACATGGCAAGGACAGCAGGGGGCTCTGACAAATGCAGATGTCTTGGCCCTGCCCCAACCCTGAAATTGGAAGCAGTGACGGATGTGTCCCAAAGGCTGTCGTGGGAGCTTCTGGAAGTCATGCTCTTGCCATCGAGATCTTCCATGGCAGGTTCTTACTCATCTCTCCACATCCCAGAGGCTTTCCTTGGTGAGCAATCCCACGCAGCCTGCTCAGTCTCCGGCTGCCGTGGCATCTTGGAAGTCCTTGCAGGTACAGTGCCATGCATCCCTCTAGTTGCCTCTTCCAGCTAGAACATGCAAGGCGAAAGCCTTGAATGTATTTTGATTCACTGTACACAAATGGAGCACAACTTTTCATTTCTCTGGTTGTACAGAATGTAGAGTCGCACCACATGTGCAGTCATTCATGTACCTAGGGCAATGATGTCCATCTCATTCCACCATCTTTCCTGCCCCCATGTCCCCTCCCCCCCTCCACTTTGACCAGAGTTCCCCCATTCTTCCATGCCTGCCCCCCATTACAGATCAGCATCCACTGATCAGAGAGAACATTCGCCTGCCTTGCTTGCTTTGTAAAACCATGGTATATGCTTCAGTTTTTCCATCTGTAAAATGGGATACAGGGCTGATTACTCACTTACCTCCTAGGGTTGTTAGAATTACACAAATTAAAACAGTGTCTGGCACATAACACATGCTCAGAGCTTAGCTTCTGTTCTCATAATTTTCTCATCTGTTTATCCCAGCACTGATCAAAGCCAGTGGGTAGTAAATGCCAGAAAACTATTTGTCAACTGAATTTGGAGGACAAGTTAATAAGTAAACATCTCATCAGACAGTTTTTCTTTTCTGGAAACAAACATCTCTCAGTTTGATTTTTTTAAAAATCTTTGGAGAATTTGGGATGCTGGAGGATGTCATACCTATAAAACTTGTTTCTATGTAGAAAACCCATTTTTGTCTCTTGGGCTTTTGAGGGGGCCGGGGGAGGTACTGGGGATTAAATCCAGGGGCACTTAACCACTGAGTCATATCCCCAGCCCTTTTTAAATTTTTTTGTATTTGATTTAGAGACAGAGTCTCAACTGAGTTGCTGAGGCTGGCTTTGAACTCACGATCCTCCTGCCTCAGCCTCTCGAGCTGCCAGGACTACAGGCGTGCACCACCGCTCTCAGCCTAATTTGTTTTTTTTGTTTGTTTTTAATTTTTTTTTAGTTGTTGAGGGACCTTTATTTTATTTATTCATATATGGTGCTGAGGATGGAACCCAGTGCCTCACACATGCTAGGCAAGTGCTCTACCACTGAGCCACAACCCCAGCCCCCTAATTTGGGCTTTTTTTTTTTTTTTTTTAATATTTTTTTTAGTTGTAGATGGACACAATGTCCTTAAGGCATTGCTTGCTTGGGAGGGGGTTTCAGGGAGCCAGGGGACTGACACAGGCACTAGATGGAGGATCTTTTGTGGCCTCTTGGTTCTGTTCTACCCTTGCTTTTCCTTCTCTAAGGGCAGCTGAGGAAGAGAGAGACTAGCAGAGTCAGGGGGAACAGGACCCCGAGTACAGATGGCATTGAGGCTGGCCAGGAGGAAAGGAGGCCATTGGGCAGGTCCCCTCAGCCAGGGGTCTCCATAGACACCTAGTATGGGAAGCAGAGGTGCAAAAGGAGGAGAAATCAGGAGAAGGAGGAGGAGGAGGAGGAGGAGGAGGAAGGACCCAGAGCTGCACAAAGTACAGCGGGACAAGTGGGCGGGGAGCGAGGTACCGGGCCAGGCGTGTCTGCTAGAACTGCTGCAGCGCACTTGAGAGGCAAGTCCCACATCTCAATTTCTCAAGTTGTTACATAAAGGCAAATCTGGAGTTGGAGGAGCAAGCACTGAGCTTAGCACTGGAGGCAGGGAGAGCGCAGTGCCCGACGGCAGAGGCAGGAGTTCCAGGCTGGGAAGGGGCTTAACTGGGCAAGGCAGCCTCCTGAGAGCCAGGTGGCTCCTTGGACAAAGTGTCACCAGCCACTTTGGGACAGCAGTGGCCTGGCAGAGCCACCAATCTGATCACAAATGGAGGCTGAGGAAGACGGCAGCCTGTCATCAATGTGCCCACTCTTTTCTGTTTTGGGGAGTGGAGCAGCGTCCCGTGATCCCGCAGCTTGGGGAGTCAAAGGTGTGAGTTCCAGTGGCCACCGTGCTGAGATCCCACCTGTGGGCATTTGGGGCTTGCTTCTCATCTGTCTCTTGACAAAATGAGGTGGTTCTGGCACGTACCAGTGTCCTGCAAAGGCTCCTGTGCGTCTGTCCTGGAGATGGTGGTCAGACATGGTAAAGACAGGTGTAAGGGTTTGAGGCTCAGCTCAGCTCTCACTGGCTGCGTGACCTTGAAGAAGTTACATAATCTCAGGTTTTCTCTTTTGTAAAGTGAGGATAGCAGCCCGCCCTCCCTGCCTCCCCAGCTGCTATGAGCCCCAACCCACATGATGTATGGAAGTAAGCTGAGCCAAGAACACGCAGTAATTGCTGTCAGTATGGTCACTGCAGCCAACTCAGGGCGTCATGTGCTGGGCACTGTTCTAAGTGTTTCCCATCTATGAACTTATTTCTAATAACAACCCTTTAGATGGGTGCTACTACTGTCCTCATTCTGCAGATAAGGAAAAGGAGACCCAGAGAGGTTAAGTAACTAGTCCAAGGTCACCCAGTTAACACAACCAGGTAAGTATGTGTGGGTTTAACTAATAGACTTTATTTTCTAGAATAGTTTTAGGTTTACAGAAAACAGCCCCTCTCTTAGTTCCCCTATTATTAACATCTTGCCTTAGGGTAGTAGCTTTGTTACAATGGATGGGCTAATACAGATACATTGTTACTAAGTGAAACCCACAGTTGACATTAGCATTCACTCTTCTACTAGTAGGTCCTGAGGTTTTGGTAGACGTGTATCCATCCTTACTGTATTGTACAGAATGATTTCACCAATACGAAATTCAGCCAGGCTTGAAAAATTGGGGTATTCTGAATCGTGAGTGTATATCATAATCCATAATTATTAACAAAGGAGGCAGAAAAAAAGTTGACTTAGAGGCGAGAATTTCTGTGGCAAGTACTGGCCTGTCACTGGTGTCCCCCCTGAGGAACGGAGAATGCCTGTCCACTGCCCAGCCAACATTGGTGTGGCTGCTTCTCGGTCTGTTTCTCATATCAATTTGTTTGCAATCAAAAGTTTTCCCCCCCATCCAAACTATTGTGGCCATCTGCTAGCATTTCTCCTCCTTGCTGGGCCATCTGCTACCCTCTGACTTGCAGATTCTCCGCTCTTGACGACACACCGGCCTCCTGCAATCCAGAGTGCGCCCACTCGGCTTCCTCTTGAACTCTGAGGAACGTTCCTCCCTGAGTTAAAAATGGAACTCATTAAGCACTGCCATGTGCTGCCTTGGGTGGAAGAGATCCAGCCTTGACTCCGTGGCAGAGTCGGATGCTTGACAAGGGATTTTTGGATTTAATGTTGTCCATTAGCGAAGGGACCATAGGAGCATGGCATTTCACTGAAAAGGAAGAAAAACTCTGTGCTGGAATAATGTGCTGTTTGTCCTAAGAAAGCAGTGGATGTCCCCCTTGGGAAAGGCACAGACGGTCACTGTGTGGCTGAGAGGGGGTCTACGCCTTGCAGATGGGACCCATAACCAGTTGGCTTCTGGTCCTATAGCTCCCTGCTTCTCATAGTAATTGCCCAAGAAATCAAGTGCAGCATGCATTTCTTGAATGTGCACATGCCCTGTGGTGCGCTGGGCTCTGTGCAGAAAGGGACCCAGTCCCTACTGCCAGGGAACAGGAAATGGAATGGGGGAAGGGGAGGGAGTGACAGGCCCAAGCTCAGAGACAAAGCTGCCTGTGGCAAATACCACGGAGGAGGGTCTCCGGGAGAGGGGTGCTCAGGGCAAGGGTGGTGGCCACAGAGGGACATCTAAGCAGATGGCACTGTGCATTTCAAAGTGCTTGCTGAGAACTTGGAGCACCGTCTCTGTACCTGGAGGAACGCTTACTGGCAACCGCTGCGTCCTGCTCATTGGTTGTCCAAGGGGAAAGAGAAAACAAACACCCGCTAGAGAGCCCGGCACCATAGTAGGTAATGAGGCTTTGGGGATTTAAGGAGTTAGCGCTCAGCTCGGGCTACAACTGAATCAGATTACTTTGATTTTAAATTTTTTTTAAAGCACAAGGGGGGGGGGGCTGGTGGCTGGGAAGTGTGGGTACATGTCGCTGGCCCAGGATGAAGTTGGCAAACTGGTTCTCGGTGGCTGCACACAGCCACCCTTAGGGCAGGTGCCTGTGTTGCAGGTGTGCTTGGTTCAGTGACAGTCCATGGTAGATGGCAGTAGGAACAACGTGGGCATTTGACAGTCCCCTCCGCCGTGAGCTTCTTGAGGGCAGGGTTAGGACTCCTTCTCCCTTGGTGCTAGTGTTGAGGCTGGGGTGAGACGTCAACTTAGCTTACAGCGCGTAGTGAGCAGCCACACGTATCCCTCGTGCTGCCCGTTGGGCAGCCCCTTTCCAGGAACATGGCTACTGTCCCCCTGACAGCCCTCCAGGCTGTCTGTGCCTGGGGCGGCTCAGCACACGCAGTCAGGAGAAGTCCAAGATCGAGGACTCTGGAGACAAACCTGCTGCTTTCCAATCTTGCCTCTGTCTTTACTCGTTATGTAACCTTGAACTTGTCTACTTTCTAACCTGGGGGATGGGGCAAAGTTTGTTTTATTCACTGATGGATCCTGAGCTCTGGAGCCGTGGCTGGGGCTCAACACGAGTGTGCATGCCCTGTGTGTGCACGTGACGGTTGTATATGGTACCTTCTTCCCAGGTTGCTTCCTATCTGGAGCTTGGATTTGCTTCTTGTTATTCCTCTGAGGACCAGAGCTGCTGACTGAGTGCGTCTGACCAGGCTCTGCAGGCACAGGATTCTGGGTGTGTTTGTACTAAATCTCGCACTTTCCATTGGCCATGTGAGACCCAGCGGAGGAGGTCTGAAATGCGGAGGCCACGGTTGGTGCCCTGACAACCTGTGTGGTTTTGTGCAAGTCGCTGACTATCTGAGCCTTAGATTCCTGGCTGTGGGAATGGGCATAAGTCTATGGGCTTTGAAGGATTCAATGCCACGTGCCGTGCGGATTGGCGACCACGTTTGCACAATGAGCTAGATGCTTCGCTCCAGAGAACATCCCTTCTTTGTGTTGTAGAGAAAATCAGTTATTTGGCAGCTTTTTGGATTTAGTCCTTTTCTGAGTAAGATTTGGTGGGAGCATTGTGTTTGGTTGATGGAAGGCAGAGATCTCAGTGATGGGATGGCTACTGGAATAGACGGAAGAAGGGGGCCATTTAGACTACCTTTGCACAGGCTAGTTCTCCTGACCTCACCATTGGTTCCTCTCACGTCATGCTACAGATGTCAGACTTTTAATTCCATTACATAGGCCAAGTTCAATGAGTGCTGGACAGATCCTTTGCTGGTGGTTGGCTCTGTACTAAGATGTATGTTTATTAAAAGAGCCACATATGCGGAAAAGGACCCTGCTAAGGAGGCCCCTGGGAGCATTTCCGCAGGTAAGAAGCCATCCTTGGGTTACTAGGTGACCGCTGGGTGCGTACTGGTTGAGTGCCCCTGTCTGCTGGGCCTGTGGGGAAATTAAAACTGACCTAGATGTGGACCCTGCCACCAGAACAGGGAGCTCCTATTCAGGTTGGGAGGACAGAAATCTATAAAGGCATCCTGAATTACAAGGGGGTGTGGAAATTGGCTAATGCTAATTGCAGAGGAGGAGTTGAAGTCCTTGATGTCAAGGTCATAGAGGGCATCACATAAAAGGTAGCATTGAAGATGCTTTTGAAGGATGACAGGGTAGACACTTAGGTGGCACTGTTCTAGGGGCTCTGCACACATTGTCTGGCCGATCCTTTTAACAGTACCTTGGGGTCAAAGCGGACATCATCATCTCCATTTTACGAAAGCTACCAGAAAGACACAGAGGGGTTAAATAACTTGTCTAATTTAATAACCATATTGGTCTAGAAATACAAAACTTAAGTTTTTTCCATTTATACAGCGATAATGCACTGTACTGTATCTGTAAAATCTATGTGGGTTTGATTACAGGATTATTTTATTATTTTATTAGTAATGAAAAAACAAAAATAAATCAAAATCTCGTCCAAGGTCTCCTAGCTCAGAGTTGGCCGAGCAGAGGTTTGCATTTGGGCAGTATGGCTGCAGCATCTACTCTTTGGAGGAAGAAGGTGCAGGGTCCCCTGGCTGAGAGAGCATAAGCGCTGGGTGAGCTTGGGGCATGGGGCGCATGGGTGGGTTTGGCTGGTGAGTCACCTGTAATGTAAGATGGGACCAAGAACCTTAAACACTCAGAGGATTCATGCTTTACCTTGTAGGCAGTGGGAACTGTTGGTGATTTCTGAGCAGTTGTGTTTTAGGAAGACAGCCCTGTTGGCTGGCAGTATAGAATGGCTCAAATTGGGATCTGGGAATGTTCTTAGCATCAAGCTTAATAAGCATTTCAGGGCCAAAGAAAGTGAGGAGAGAACAATTAGTAGCTACCACAGAGAGATTTAGGCAGAGGGGATGGTCTCCTGCAGAGTGTCAGGGAATGGACAGGTGGGACTAATCTCATGGACGTGCAAGGTAGGAGTTGTCAGCTGTGATCACAGATGACATCCAAGGTCTGTGGCCCTGCCATTTTCCAAGGTGGGAGTATGGAAAGTGTGTCTTCCTTTCTTCCCCTCTATGTGGACCCTTGTCCAAGAGGAGCCCTTTCCTGAGTGCACTGTCTAGGTTTTATCCTGTGTCCCACCTTCTGAAGTGTGCTTCTGACAGACACTCTTCGGCATCCATTGCTGGGATGCTAGGGGAATGCTAGGACTAGAGAGAAATCCCTGTCCCCAGTGAGCCTGTAGGTTGGAAGGACCACACAGGCTCTAATGGTCACCTGCAATGGCATGGCCGGAAGGCTTCACCAAGTATGCAGCATCTGAGCCATGTTTTGATGGACAGATGGGGGAGGGCAGGGCATTCCTGGTGCAGTGACCGCAGAGATAGGGTGGAGAGAGAATCTGCTAGATCAGTGATGCGAGAGGTGTTTCCATTTGGTCCTGGGCTCGGGTCCTGGTGGCTTCTGCGGCTAGATCATGTAAGTTCCATGTGTGCAGCTTCCTGTCTGGCTCACATGAGGTGCCAGGAGTAGGAAGGAGGACTCTCACCTCCGGGCATCTGGCAGGCAAGCTGGGAGAGGGAGGGATGGCGAAGGTGTGGTTCTTACCCTGGAGAAGCGCAGTGGAGGTGGGGCCAGGGCACCCTGATCCTTGAGCTCCTTCCATCTATTTGCAGACATCCAGTTTATTACATTTTTTTTTAAACCAGCATGGCTTAATCCCCATAGGATTGCACAAAGGCATCTGCTATAAGCAACTTTGGAGGCATTGAAACAAAATAATAGAGAAAAGCTTATGAAACTGAGCATTATCTAGAGCACAGAGGTGACAGGCCTGTGCCCTTACTGTGGAGATACCCACACTCAGAGGCTCATCTGGTGTCCTTTTATTCCCTGCCCCCGCACGAATCTGCCAGGGGGCTGCTGAGCAACCCTCCTGAAAGGGATCCAAGTAGGGTGGTTGCAGCCCAGTCTCCTTCATGGCTGGTGGCCTCTGTTTCATTCCCCAGCTGGAGATGAGCACCTGGAGTGGTGGCCCCCCATGTGTGACTGGAATGCCTTCTTATTGCTGAATAAGCTTCCCCAGGAAGGTGGCTGCCCCTATGGAACCATGGGGCCTTGAACAGCATGCTAGATAGGGAGCTCTGGTAACATGGGATGCCCCAGATCACAAGCTATGGATGAGAGCCCCAAATGGGGGTCACTGTGCTGGAAGGGCTTCAGCCTGCAGAAGCCTGTTTCTGGAAAGAGCTAGAAGCTCTCCGGAAACCTGCAGGAGCATTGATAAAGGCGATTAATGGAGTAGATAGAATAATTTATAAGCAAGATTAGAGAAGCTAAGCAGCTCTGCTTATTAGCTGGGCTTCTGCGAAGGAGGGCTGCAGAAAGGGGCACTGCAGTCGTCTGGAGCGACTCCCCTGGCCGTGAGGGGCTGCACCTGGGGAACTGGTGGTGCCGGGAGGAGAAGAATCGAGGGACAGCTCTTCTCTACTAAGTGTCTCCAAAATGAAACCTTGCCTTCTCAGCTCCCCAGGAAGCTGCAGGGAAATCCGACCGCCTAGGATGTTTCAATTAGACAGAGCAGCGCGCCAGGCAGTTTATTAGAGGGGGATGCTGTGCCGGCTACGGAATGGACTCGCTGCATCTTGGCATCTTTTCATTCTTTAATTTCTGGGTAATACTTCTGCGGGACACAGAGGTGCAAGCCCTTGAAAGAATCGCTTTGAAATCCCTTTGATCATTTGAACCTTGCTTGTGTTTTCCTGAGCTGGCAAAAATCCCAATACGGTGCACTGTGACAAGTAGCTAAATGACTTGTGGGCTATAGGTGACCCATATGCATTAGAAGGAGGAAAGGAAAGGTGGGGGCCGTGGTACTTGGCAGATCACACACTGGGCGGAGAGCGCTGCTGCTTCTCCAGCCCCGAGCTCACTGCGAACACTTAGTCTCCACGACTCATGAGTGAGTCTGAAGGGACTGGCGAGGCAGTGGAGGAAGGCAGTGCTGCTCCATCACCAGTGTCATGTGAACACCCAGGCCCTGGTTAGAGTGCAGAAGCAGTGAGTCTAGTTCGGGGCCTGAAAGTTTGTGCTTCTAACAAGCTGCCAGGTACTGACAGTTTGTTGGGAGGCCACACACTTTGAATCGTGACAGTGTGGCGTCTGCCTGACCTGGGTTTGTGTCCCAGCTCAGCCAGTGGGCAAGTTACTTAACTTCCTAGAGATTCAGTTTCTCCAGCAATGAAATGGGATCACAGGACATAATTGGCAGGGGTTCTGGCAGAATGACATGAGACCATGCATGCTGGCTGCCTGGTGTTGTGACCCATGTCAGTGATAGAAAACTTAGAGAAAACTCCAAGTGCTGGCTCCAGGATTCCCCAAGCTGCTTCAAGAAGTGCTGCTCCACAAGGTGATCTTCCCCATTTTCCCACCTCCTGCTCAAAGCAGCCTGATCAAATGACTTTGGGGACACCTGCAAACTTGGCCTCTCTCGGAGGCAGATTGGATCACAATGATGAAGTCAAGGTTCTGAGAGATTGCTTTATACTTCAAAAGCAATTTTAAAAAATCATACTAGCTTATTGTTATGGTTTGGGTATGAGGTGTCCCCCCAAAAAAACTCATGTGTGAGACAACGCTAGGATGTGTTCAGAAGTAAAATGATCATGTTATGAGAGATGTAATCTAATCAATGTCTTAATCCACTGATATGGATTGACTGGGTGGTACCTGTAGGCAGGTCCCTGAGAGTGTGCTCTTGGGGTATGTTCTTTTGTTTTTGGTCTTTAGGGTTAAACTCAGGGACACTCTTGCTAAATTGCTGAGGCTGGCTTTGAACTCTTGATCCTCCTGCCTCAGCCTCCTGAGCCACTGGGATTATAGGTGTGCACCACTGCACCTGGCTTGGGGTATGTGTTATGTCCTTGGTGAGCCGAGCCCTCTCTGCTTCCTGATTGCCATATCCTGAGCTGCTTTCCTCCTCCACCGCCTTCCACCATGATGTCCGCCTCACCCAAAGCAGTGGGGTGTGTCATCTATGGACTGAGACCCTCTGAAACCCTGAGCTAAATAAGCTTCTCCTCTCTTTGTTCTTGGAAGGGCTTTGGTCACAGCAATGAAAAAACTGACTAAAACACACGTATGATATAAACTTTGCCTTCTTAACCATTTTTAGGTGTAAGTTTAGTGGCATTAAGTACATTCACATTCTCACGTAACTATATCCCCACCCACCCCAGAATGCTTTCATCTTCTCCCTGCACCCGCTCGCACCCACTCCCTCACCCCTGGAGACCGCCCTTCTACTTTGTCTCTATGAACTTGACTGCTGCAGGCCCTTCCTAAACATGGGACCATGCAGTGTTTGTTCCTTTGTGCCTGACTTCTACACTTAGCATGATGTCCCCAAAGCCCATCCACATTGTAGAATTGCCTTTGTTTTTAGGGCTGATGGCATCCCATTGAATGTGGAGACCGCATTCTGTCTCTCCATCCTTTGGTGGACCTTGGTGGTTTCCACTTTTTGACTTGTGAATCATGCTGCCATGAATGTGGTTGTGCAACCGACTATTCGAGCTTTCGGCTTCAGTACACTTAGTATTTGCTACATATTGGGGGGGGCATTGAGTGAGTAGAAAACTATCAGACTCTCCAACCACTATGCCAGCACCCCCTGTCACAGTAGAGAGAAGAACACTGAAGTCCTTAGCCCTGGCTGTGCATTAGAATCACCCAGGAGGTTTAAAAAAGTATCAGTGCCCTGGTGCCACCCTGAGCCAATCAGGTCAGGCTCTCTAAGGTTGGGACCTGGGCAGAGGTATTATTTTTCAAACTCCCAGATGAGCTTAGTGGGCAGCCAAGGTAGAGAGATGCCAGGTGGAGACTTGCTGAGATTCACTTCCAGTGGCAGTAGAGAGTCAGGTCAAGGACTCAGGGTTCTTGGGTCCCAACTGTGGTTGGGTACACACTGCAGCCCTGAGTCACCCTCACCCAGATTGACCACCTGTGCTGGAGGTCCTGGTGGTGGAGGCCCACCAGGACTCAGGGAGGTTGAGAATGGCTTAGGACAGAGCCAGAGGATGGCCTGTGAACGGCAGTGACCTCAGCCTCTGGCTCCTGTAGGTCCACCGAGGGACAAGTGCCCATTCGTCCACCTCTGCTAGGGAGGCTGGAGAAGGTCCTGCCCACACAGGGCAAACCCAGCCAGGAGGCAGGTCTGGCACACAGAAGCACCAGCGAGCTATAGGTGACAGGGTGCCATCCAGTGCCAGAGTCCAGGCCTGCCGTGAGGCAGCGTGCAGAGCTGATGTAGGGTTGTAGGAGTCTTTCTCATTTTGAGGATGAGGTTTTGATAGCAGGAGGGGACACTAAGCACACCACAGTGGGAATATTTCTCATCCGAGATGACCACTGTTGATTCTCCTTGTCACTTAGAGATGGAGAGCTGTCCCTGCCACCTGGCCCTGGCCTGTGAACGGCCCCTCTCCCTTGAAGCAGGGATTTGCCTCTGTGTGGTCTGACCTCAGCAGCCACTATTGAGTGGTCTGCCGGTCCTGTCTAGTGGTCTCAATGGCCTGATCTCACTTTGGTTTGATGTGTAATAGTGCTGAGGAGAAACTTCAGGGCATTTAAATTATTATTTTTAAAGCAGAGGATAGGCCTTGGGAAACAAGCCACAAGTCTGTTTTTTATTCCAAATTAAGCTTTCAACCCAGTCCTCTCTGTCCCGGAGTGTATGACCCTGAGGTCGTCTTCAAGGAGACCACTGGCCGTAAAGCAGCCAGCCTCAGCAGTCCCGAAGGCAGTGCGCCACATCCTTTGGGCGATGCTCTAGGGCTGGACCTGGGACACCAGGAGAATCAGAGCTGTTTGCAGGAGCAGAGCTGGTGAACCTGTGGCAACTGAGCCCACGTTTCCCTTCAAACCTAGGAACCAGTCCCCAGCCAAGTAGTAGAGCCCAGGGACCGGAAAACCCGCCTCTGGTTGGGTACACCCAACTGCAGTGTCACAGGGTGGTGGACTGTACCCACTGCTCTTTCCACTTGGAGGGTATGACGGGCATGGTTTGAGCAAACTTGCAGAGATGTCCCCGAGTGGTTGACAGTACTGAGACCTGCTGTACCAAATTGAAAGATTAAACCACAGCAAAGGTAATGATTTTGATTCTTGACCAATATTCCCCTTTCAAAGACATTTTGTGGCTTTTTGGCTGGGGCTCAGTGGTAGGGCACTTGCCTAGCATGCATGAGGTCCTAGGTTCCATCCCCAGTACTGCAAAAATAATTTGAACGGATGGTCCTTAGTATGCAGACTGCAGAGCAGGGTGGCGTCCCACTCTTTATGATTGGGCATGCTGGTCTTCTCACAGCATCCACTGAATTGGGTGTAAAATATTGTCATGAAGAGTGGAACTGCCTGGGCAAGTTGCTGTCTGACTTCTGAGCCCGGGAGGTGTCAGGACTGGTCATGGAGCAACCAGCTCTTCCCCGGGGAGCTGTTCCAATCGCCCTGCCTCACCCATCCCTTTTGCTGTGTGGCTGCCTGCCCAGCTCATCTGCCTGGAAACTGCAGTTTCCCGTTCTTTTCTTCCCTGTTTGCACATTAGATGATGTCAGTTTAACAGCAAGGGGCAGCCACAACCCTCGAAACCACACGGCGGACTCCACTCCTCACTGTTTGCCAGATAGGATTGGGTTACTGTGTCTGTTCATCGCCCCCTCGTCCCCTTCTGCCGTCTTAAGACTTGCCTTCTGGACAGACGCTGTCAAGTGGTAGCACCCTGAGATTCCTCTTCAGGAGAAGTTGGCAGAAGGAGTCCTTTGCAGACTGATTAGAAATTCACCATCAGTCTCCATAGGATTGACTCATGGTCATGTTCAAGTTGAGCTCATCCTGGAGGCCAGATTTTCCCAGCCAGCTTCTCCCTGCCTCTCAGGCAGATTGGGTTCTCAGCTCCTACCTCTCCTGCTGCCTTGGGCAGTCGAAATCTGCTCACTTGTTTATTTACTCATTGGTTTATTTATCAAGAACTCCAAGAGCCTGTAATGTGAGGAGCACTTCACCAAATGCAGATGAATGGAACAAGGCTCACCCCGAGGAGCACACAGCACAAGAGGGAGGAGATGTGGATCTAAAATGGGAGAATCACCACGAGCAAAGTCACGCTCAGGCACAGGCACAGGCACAGGCACATCCCACCTACAAAGCCAGTGGGAACCGGATCTCCCTCTGTAGATTCACTCACCAAACAACCATGACCTTGATGCTGACCATGTGCAGGGTACCCCAGGTGCCATGTCCAGGGCTCCTCAAGTGTAATGGGACAGGGATGGTGAACTATGAAATGCCAAACACACTCGAGGGATGGAGAGATACACAGATTTATATGCATGAGCAGCAGATGAGACCTGTCATGGTCCAGAGGAGCAAGAGAGTTTTCCTCGAGGCCTCCATGGAGGTGTTGGTCTTGAAGGTGTGGATAACCTTTGACCCTAGTGATAGAGTGAGCCAGAGGGACCAAGGCCCTGAGACTGGGCTTTCAGTGGCCTGTGTTATCATTAGTATTTACTTACGCCTAGCTCTTCCTGTGTTGATGGGGTGTGACTTGCATTAGAGAGCATTCCATCCATTGGCCAGTAGCATGTGAGCAGACAAGACTTGCACTGTGTATGAGCAGAAGCTTTAGAAGCCAAGTGTGTTCCTGCCAGCTCTTGTTCTTTCCCCTTTTCCATAAGGACACTGTATTCTTGACAGTACTGACCCTTCTCCCTGGACTCTAGAATGGGAACACAAGAGACACCATCCCTTAACTGCCAACTTGTGAGGCAAATGAGAAATAAATGTGTATTGTATGCCCTGATGGTTTTTTGGAATTATTTGTTACTGCAGCAAAACCTGACAAGAGCTGGCTGATAACAGTCTCTCAGCAGTGGACTTGGGTGGTTTGCTCATGTGTAGTGTGAAAGTCATTGGGGGAGAGATATCTTCTTGGAATTAGATGACTACAGGCTTCTATCATGTTGTTCAGGAGTCTGGATTTCTTATTGAGGAGATTGGAGTTGGGGAGGGCTTCTGGGCCAGTGATATGTTGAGAGATGTGTTTTGGGACAGTGACCCCAAACTCAGGGCAGAGGGTAGAACTGATTCTTTTGAGGTGTTGGAGGCTGTTTTGGAAGTCCAGGCATAAGGAGAGGAGGGCAGAGATGGCAGAGTAGAGAGAGGGGTGCAGTTTCAGGGACTGGTCTTGGTTAGATCCATGTAGATATGTACTTACCTGGGACTGAGGGGCAGAGAGGCCAGTTTCTTGCCAGGGAGGGAGCTTGGTCTTGTTGGGCCCCTTCTAGCAGGGAGAACAAGGCCTGCCCAGGGTGCTCCATCTGGCTGGGCTGCCAAGCATCCAAGCGCTGCCTGTTTGAAAGGCAGCTGTTTGCCCATCTAGGGAGGCAGGCCCAGTGCACGGTGGACTTCGGGTTCTTCCCATGCTTTGAAACCTCCTGAAATTCTGCTGCTCTATGAATTGTTGGAAGGTAAAGGTGCAACAGATCTGTCTGAGGGACAGATGGGATGCGGGGGCCAGAGGTGGGCTCATCCAGGAGCAAAACTCAGGGCAACACAGTGAGAGACTCAGGGTCTCTCCTTGGGCCAGGGCTAGCTCTGCCCTTTCCTGCTCATCATTCAGTAGCACCAACCTGTCGCCAGTCATTCAACAGTGTGGTTAGGAGTGACCACTGTAGGGTGCGGTGCCTGGGGTTGAAGTTTGGCCCTGTCGCTTCCTGGCAATGACCTCAGGTAAGTGATGTGTAAACCTCCCCGTGCCTCAGTTCCCCCATGGGGGATGCTAATGACAGTCCTGAGGTGGGTTCTCTTAGAGTTAGTGTCGTGGGAAGGGGCTACTTATGGAGCACCTCTACAAAGCCGGGCATTATCCCAGACAGCAGCGAACCAAATATCCCTTCCCTTGGGAGTTGATGTTTTAGTGGAGAACAGAGAATAAAATAAATATGCAAATAAGTAAATGTATAGTCAGGTGATAAATCCTGTGAGGAATGATATCTTGGGATAGGGAGATAATGATCAGGATGTGTATCTATCTGGAGAAGAAAGTGGACCACAGGGACTTTGTACTTCCTGTTTGTGGCTCAGGGAACAGGAAGTGCGAAGGCCCCAAGGAAGCGTGTGTTTCTCTGTTCTGGAAGCAGGTAGGCAGCCCCTGTGACTGGGATAGAGTGAGCCCATGGAGATACTTCCTTTTTCCATTAAGGAAACTGAAGCCCTCTGCTTCCATTCCGAGATAGGACTGTCCCGCAGACGTGGCGCTCTGGACAGCAGCTTGGGGATAGGAAGGTCTGAGACCTGGGATTGGTTTTGGAGCCTCAGGGTTTCCATCTGTAAACTGGGAATGGTCTGCTCTACCTCTCCGGATGGTCGTGGGGAACACCCAGGGTGTGTCTTCAGTCTGCAGAGGTGGTGTGTGATGAACACGGGCCACGTGAGCCTTGGGCGACGGTGATCAGAGGTCAGGGGAAGGGTCTCTCCCAGATAGCACTAGGGGTGAACTCTGAGGTCATAAGGGAGTAGCGGATCCTGTTGTAGCGTCCACTTACACGGGGAGGGCCTTGCTCACGCTGTGGTTTGGGTTATGGTAATGACTGCTTGTGGTTACAGTGTCACTAGCGAAAGGGGACTGTGGTCATGACGGCTATGATCATCGGCATTTTGAACTCGGGTTGCCGACTGCAACGTTGGCTATTCCTTGGCGTCACCTGGGGAGCTTTTGAACATGCTGATGCCCAGGCCATTCCCCAGACCCACTATGACCCTGGGTGTGGACCCAGGCTGCAGTGTGGGGGTGGGGTGGGGCGTGGCCTCCCTTCCCTGGAAGATCTGCCTGTTGTAGGATCTGTGCCTCCGAGATCTGGGGCTAGAGTGAGAGTGATCCTGAGAGTGGATCCCAGGATCCACTCAGCTGCCTCCTTTGTACCCCACTTCTAGTATGGCTTGCTTATGCAATGGGATGTGACTTTATTTTTAGCCTCCTAAAAAAATGTCATAAAAATGAGAGTGCTTTACAATTGGTCCTCTAAAAGGAAAGTAAGGGCTCTGGTATCAGCCTCCTATTCCTTTTTCTTAAGGAGTTACTGATGACCTTTAGCCAACGTGTTAAAGGGAATCAGTGTTATGAGTTCTTGGTCCCGGCCAGTGTCCCATAGTGGGCTTGTTATGTATTTTGTATGTGCTGGAATGTGCTGAACCTTTCAAGAGCCAAAGGTGCCAGAAGACTAGTGTGTCAATTCCTGGCATAAAGCATCACTAATGGCAAAAGGCAGAGCCAGGAACACTGAAGTTTCAAGGCAAAATAGCAGGCAGGAAGACATGATGCTTCTCATTAGGTAGCAAGATTATCATTGTTCATATCATTTTCCTTATTGCTTTGGCTGCTAAGAAGCTCAAAGATGTTCAATGCTTGACTGCCTTCAAAATTTTTAAAAAACGTAATTATTGATTCCTACTTCACCATTACTTCTCCAAACTGTTACTCAACTGTTGACCTTTTACTCTGATTTCAAGCCTTTTGGGAAACATTTGGGTTATAAGATACTTCTAAAGAAAATAATCATGCCTTGTGCCTAAATATCTGATTGAAAAAGAGTTGTTACTCAAAATAACAGGTGAGATGTTGAAGCGTCTTTTCTCACCCTGACATCCTTGGGTAAGGGTGTCGTTGTGAGCTAAGCAAGCCTTGCTCAGGAGGCTAAACCGTGTGGTGGAGGGAGCCGATGCTCTGTTCACTGAGGGTGTGAACTTGGCATATTTGAACCACCTTGAGCCTCAGTTTCCTTATTAACGAGATGGAGATGAGCCCAGCTTTGCAGATCATTGTGCAGATCAGATGGGTTCAGGCATGCGAGACACTTGGCACAGTGCCTGGTACTTGGTGAACAATGGCATAACAGTATTTTTATAACGAGAGTTGCTTTACAGCAGGAGTCGACAGGCTCTTTCCATAGAGATAGTAAGCATGTCAGGCTTCGTGGGCCATGCAGTCTCCGTGGCGACTGCTCAGCTCTGCCATGCTAGGAGGAATCTGTCAATGAAAGTGTTACAGTAAAACTTGATTAACACTGGGTTGTGGTTGGCCGACCCCATTCCAGGTCACAAAGCTAGCTGGCAGTTTCTCAAAACCATCATAAGACAGAAGGGAATGATGGAGGGAGCCCTGTTCTCCCAGGTCAGAGGTGGATGAGGGGCTCGCGCTTCCCGCCTCCCCGCATTTCCCCCACCCTCACCGAGGTTTTGGTACTCCTTGGATGTAGGGGGGCATTTTGGTTTAAAGTATTTTTTCAGACTAAACTTTTTATTTTGAGATAATTCTAGGTTCATACTCAGTTGTAAGGATCAACGTAGAGATTCCACGTGTCCTTGACCTTGCTTTCCCTGGTGGTGATGTTTTGAGACACTGTGGTGTATCATCGCAGCCACACTGCTGACCTGGGTACAGTGGGTTACAGTACACTTCCGTTCCAGAACTCCTCATGTTGCTAGTGGTAGCTGAAAATGTCAACTTTTGGGGGAGTCTGTAAGGGCGGCCCACCAGCTGCTGGCTCAGCCATTTCAGTAGGTCACTTTCTCAGAGGCCGCCTGGGACTCAAAGTCTTGTTTCTGAATGTCTCCTCTGTCAATTGTGGCTCAAAGGGCTTCGTGACTGATTGTCGTCCTAAGTGGCCCTTCTTGTGGGTTCGAGGATGAGCACCTCACTGGTCCCACGTGCCTCTTCATTTCACAGACATTATACCAAAAGTGTCCCTGGGGGCTGACCGTGAAGGTCTTCTACCCTTGGATTCATTGACTTCAGAGAAAACTGGGCAGGAGTTTGGCAGAACGCACGGGCTGCGGGATTACACATGTATTAAAATGATTCAAGTCCCTGTCACTAGATGATGGAGAATAATAGCTGTTGCTGACCAGCATATGCCTGTAGGATCATGTGCAGGTGTGCTATCTGGGCAGTGCTAGGAGTGGCGGGTCAGGGCAGGCTGCCCCCTAGAATCCCGGCCGCCAGCTTCTGTGGAAAGCAAGGGGTCAGTCAGACAGGGCCTCACACTGATGTATAACCCTCAGCAGGACAAAAAAACCTAGCACTCTGTCCTTTCAGGTGTCCCGAGCACAACTCATAAGAAGGGTCGACTCCAAGGAGAACCAATAATGCCCCATGTCAGGGCTCCGTGAGCCTCCTGGTCAGGATCAGGCAACCGGAACCTCCACACCAATGACCTCACCCAGGATCATCATTGCACAGGCCCCAGGGACTGTCTCTGAGGACAGAGGACACAGGATCCTCTGCCTAGTCACCCAAGGTGGGGGTGACTGCTAATACGTGTTACCCTAGCCTTGTGTCTGAAATGATATTGTGTCAATGGCAGTCCACTGGGGACATCCAGTATACTAATTACCAAATCACTGAGTTATCAGCAAACCTGAATGAATATGCAGATTCGAGTTCCTGATGTTGATGAGAAATTCGAGTTTGGAGTTTGGCCAATCCTCACGCTAACTTACTATCTATCTACCAAGGACTAAAAGTTAGTCCCCTCTACCCAGCAATTTCAGTATATTGAAATCCTAATCCCCAAGGCTATGGTATTTGGGATGTAATCAGGTCATGTGGGCGGGGCCCTGGCAAGATGGGTTAGTGCCCTGTGGGGGGGGGCGCTGCTTTCACCACGCGAGGATACAAGAAGCCAGCAGTCTGCACCTGGAAGTGGCCCTCTCTGAACCCAGCCATGCGGAACCCTCCAGAACCAGAAGAAATGTGTCTGTCATTTATAAGCCACCCAGTCTGTGGCACTTTGTTATCTTAACCCAAATGAAGATACCAACCCCTGTGGTCAAATTCCTGGTCAGGGCAGTGAACTGACCCTGTCCCTGGAGCTCAGTCCAAACTACACAGACCGCTTTATCACGTTGTCTGTGAGGAGAGCCCAGGATGCATTGCGACCATCATAGAAGGGGTCGTCGGGACGGCAGGGCTTCACAGTGGTGGCCCTAACTGGGGGGGAGGGTCCGTGTCACCACCTGTGAAATGGATACTAAGGCCTACCCCAGGGGTTGCTGTGAGAGCACTACGGAAGTCAGCCGCTGCTGTCATTTAAAAACAAACAAAAAAGCCCACTCAGCTCTTCTTTCTCTTGCATTCCTGGAGGGTGAACTCAGCCTCACACAGGCTGGGCAAGCATCTACCACTTGAGCTACTTCCATAGTCCTTTTAAAAAATATTGAGACAGGGTCTCACTGAGTTGCCCAGGCTGGCTTTGAACTTGTAATCCTCCTGCCTCAGCCTCCCGAGCAGCTGGGATTCCAGGTGGCTGCCGCTGAGCCTAGCTGCTCAGCTTTCTCTGCCTCTGTTGGTGACCATCCTGAAGGGTTCCTTCTCTGGCTGGAAGGGCCCAGGCTTAGTTTTCCTTAGGAAGATGGCAGTCAGCATGGCAGGTGTTGGGGGTGAACAGGAGGAGGCAGAGAACTCACAGTTGAGACCCTACTATTTTGATCAGCATGATTGTGGGTGGCAATAAACTTGAGTCCTTAGCCCAAGAGGACAGTGTGAGTCTGCCAAGAGAGAGGGACCTTGAGCAAAGAGCTGACAGCAAGAGGCACTGTGTATAAGTGAAGGAGCAATTGGAGTGTATAATAGGGGTGACCTGGTGTGGAAAGCTACCCAAAGCAGGGACAAAGACAAGCAGGAGTTACGAGGTGCAAGGGAAAGGAAGAGGCAGATACAAAGGTCCTGGGGCAGGGGAGACTGTGGTATGTCACAGCAAAACATGCGAGTTGGCAGTGTTTGGATTCAAGTGATGGGGGGAGAGATGGCCAATGAGGCCAGGAGGTTGCAGGGACTGGAGCAGGACCTTCCAGCCCAGGAAACAGAATCGATTTTAAACCTCCTTGGTTTCTACATGCTATTACAATAGATTCTGCTTTCAGACGCTGACTGTCAGATGTGGGGTACCATCTTTATTCTCTGAATGAGGTGTCAGGTACGTTGGATGGCAGAGGTGGTCCCAAGACCCATTTGCTCGCTGATCCTGTTCTCCGTCTGCCAGAGGGGAGGTGACAGCTGACGTCTGAGGTCCCTTCCAGCTCACATCAGAGTTTAGAGTTTAGAGGGATGGACATGGCACCCCCCTGTCGAGCACCTAAGGAAGGAATTGAGGTTGCCTGCTGAGTTAAAAGTGAAGTCCTCATTTGGGAAATGTCATCAGCATCTGCAAATTAAGTACAGGTGCCTGACACTGTGATTCTGGTTGGGACTCCCACATTCCAATTTGGATTTCCTGGTGGTGCTTTTAAGATGATGCTGGAAAGGATCCACATTTCAGGATCAGGGGTTAAAAAAGTCCTTGAATAGCTAATATATTTATATGATTCAAAAAAAATTTTAAAGCTGATATAACAAAAATTTTCCTTCCTACCAGTGTTCCACAGCTACCCAGCCCCTTCCTCAAAGGAAGCCCTTTACAAGTGTTTGCACATATGAGTTAGCAACCCTAACATGGAAAATTAACATCCAAAATGATCTGAAATTGGAAACTTTTCAAGTATTGATCTGACACTCAAAAAGTTTTGAATTTTGGAGCATTTTGGATTTTGGACTCTTGGTTAGAGATGCTCAAATGGTAAAGTCTGTGCAGATATTCCAAGATCAGCTCTAAAATCTGAAACATTTCTGGTCTTGAGCACTTTGGATGAGGGCTACTGGACTGGCATATCCACAGGTGGTGATTCATGGCCGTAAGCAGCAAGGCCCTGGAAGATGCAGGGTGAGCCATGTGCTGACTCAGAATTCGTTCCACCATTAGGAGCATAACCTCCATGTTTTCTTGGGCCTCTTTCCTGGCTGCTGAAGGCCCAGATCATTAGTAAAAAGTGCCCCCCCCACCCCGTAATCTGCTACATAGCTTCATGTTGTACAAATGGAGTGTCATCTATTTAACTGGTTCCATAGTGGCCCATATCCATTTGGGTTGTGATTATAGAAACAATAGAAAACAATGTTGCAATGGACAGCTTAGAATTGGAATTGCTCCATCAGAGGGTGTGTGAATTTGTCATTTCCAGGGATGGTGCTAAATGGTTTTCCATCAAGTTTGTGCTTCGATCCCACCAGCCATAGGTGAGAGGGACAGGGCCTCCGCCCCCATGGTGGTATCATACTTGCTGCATGTGCAGGCTGGAGGGTGGGTTGTCACATCTCAACCAGCTGGGTTGAGTATTTATTCCTGCTTGGATCATTTGTGGTCCCTCTCTGGTTGCTACTGCTCGTGTGCTTTTTCTCTGCAGATCTTTAATCCATTGCAGGATTTGATGTCAGAAAGGGAATTGTCATGGTCAAGTTCCCCAAAGGGAAGTGTAGTTCAGCCCGGCGGGGGTGGGGGTGGGGGAGGGTTGGTGAGTTCAGGATACTTTAAGCAGTTGTGACCCTACAGCAGATCAGAGCTCAGTTCCACCTGTCCTGCCTGCACCTGCCACAGCCCTCGAGCAAACTTTCTGCTTGCTGCCTGGAGAGCGCAGACATGCTGATGTGCTGGCACAGTGCCAGAGCCACCTGCCATCGCTGGCTAAGAGAAGCTCCTGGTTTTCTCATTCCTCCTAGTGAACTCAGCCACCAGGATGTCCAGCTCCTTGTCCAGCCCTGCCAGGGATCAGACTCCACTTTCCTGACCTTCCTGCCTTTGGTTTGTTCATTTATCATTGTACAGTGACACAGTACACAGTAGAACAAGTACTTTCATAGTTTGGGGACCACAGTAGAGATTAGCATGGACAAATGCTGCCCTCACAGAGCTTACAGTCTGGTGGGGAGGAAACAGACACAACCCATGAGCAAAGTATATAAAGTGCTAGAACAGAATTCCTAGTTCCGCATCCACATCTCTAACAGCATAGGATCAGTATGCACACAGATCACCTGGGGAATCTCGGAGGATGCAACTTCTATTCTGAGCATCTCCGGGTCGTTCTGAGATTCCGGGCTTCTGATGAGCTCCAGGTGGTGATTCATGGCTGTGAGCAGCAAGGCCCTGGAAGGTGCAGGGTGAGGGGACTCACAGTGCTGTGGGTTGGGTCATTGGAGTATCACCTAGGCTTCTCAGCAAAGGCCTCACCGAGATAGTGGCATGTGGCCAAGGAGGTGAGGAAATGAGGAGGTAGACTGGAAGATCTAGGGGACAGACCACACTGAGGCCTTAAGGTGGCAGGAGAGACCTGATTGGTTGGGGGACTAGCAAGGTGAAGTGGCTAGAGTAGGATGGGGGACACTTGGAGGTAAGGTGGGGCAAAGGGCAGATGTGGCACTGGGTCGTACAGGTCACGGTAACACCATGAACCCTTCCCGTATACAATGATGAGACCCTAGTGTGGTCTTGTTTTTAGGTCAAAGCCAAGGCCGGAGAGCTTAGGCCACTTGCTCAAAGGCTCAGAGCTGGCCCTGGAGTCCAGGCCCTCAACCCCGGGTTTTGTGCTTGAAGGTGCAGGGTGTAGGAGCTTCGCCATCCATGCAGACATTGATGTGTTATTTTGAAACACAGGCTGAGTATCACTTATCAGATTTGCTTGAGACCAGAAGTGGTCCAGCTTTTGTTCAGTTTGGAATATTTGCAAAAAATTGGTTTGTATCTCTTACATATCTTTTTTTAAAATTTTTTTAGTTGTAGGTGGACATGATATCTATTTTTATGTGGTGCTGAGGATCGAACCCAGTACCTCACGCATGCGAGGCAGGCGCTCTACCACTGAGCCACAACCCCAGCCCTCTTACATATCTTATACACATGGCCTGAAGGCAGTTTGACACAATATTTTTGGTGTATCTGCATTTTGACTTTGACTTGTCACACGAAGTCAGGTGTGGACTTTTCCACTTGTGGCAGCATGTTGCGGGAAAGGTTTTAGATGTTGAGAGCATTTTGGATTTGAGGGTTAGTGATGCTCAAATACTCCAAGCCCAGACTGGGCTCGGGGAAAGGGCAAAAGGGCAAAAGACAGAAGGCAAAGCCCCAAGCTGGACTGACGTGAGGAATTGGTACCCAGAAATCACACCACCCGGTGCCTGGCACTCAGTACCTGCTCAGTAAATTGTAGCGATGTGGACCACATCTATGTCTTTGACAAAGCTTCAGTGGGTCCCCCGGGGTTGGAAGATGAGGTACAGGACACAGTGGAGCCATCTAGTTCTCCCTGGGATCTGTTCCCAGCCTTTCTCCCCAGCTTCGCCTCCTCAGGCCCCTCGCCTGCCTGATGACCCAGGTGTGCTGGTCTCCCTCACACATTCGGTACAGCTACACATCCTTGAGGATCTAACACTAACCAAAACCTTCACTGCTGGCTCAGTCCTGGGAGGCACTTTAAGGGCTGTGTGGCTCTCACAGATGCCCTGTGGAGTGTTTCAGGTTTGCAGGGTAATTGCAGGCCGGGCATTTGCTTGTGCTAGACTGGATGGAGCTGCTTACTTTATATCTTTTTTTTTTTTTTGCTACTGAAGATTGAACTCAGGGGTACTCAACCACGGAGCCACATCCCCAGCCCTATTTTGTGTTTTATGTAGAGACAGGGTCTCACTGTGTTGCTTAGCGCCTCACTGTTGCTGAGGCTGGCTTTGAACTCACAATTCTCCTGTTTCAGCCTCCCAAAGTGCTGGGATTACAGGTGTGCACCACCACGCCTGGCTTCTTACTTTATATCTTAATCGTATTTCTACCTCAAGGAGCATTAGTTGGGTAATGACACTCTCCTCTCAGTATTGGAACAGCATTTCCCCGTTCCTTGAGATGTGAGCCATTTCTCAGTGAAGACTGACTTCCTTGGAGCAGTGACATTAGAGGCCTCTGTGGTAGGGCTGTGCACAGTTAAGATCTAGGGAGAATAACCTGTAAAGTCCATCAATATCTGCCCAGGAAGGTGGTTTGCAAGAAAGAATCAGATATCTTTTTTTTTTTTTTAGAACAGAAATCAGCCAGCTTGGTTAAATTTCATTTGGGAAACTTAACTCTGAAAAATAACTGTGGCATCTTGGGACCTGAGACATTGGTACCTCCATGTTCACAGCAGCTTTGATCCCCAATAGCTGAAAGGTGGAAGCGCCTGGGGGTGCCTCCCAATGGATGGACGAGTGTGGAGTGGACAAACACAGGAGTGTCACTGAGCTGTAAGTAGCAAGGACATGCAGACATGTGCCCCAACTGGATGAATTTGGCATACATTATGCCAAGTACAATAAGCAACTCACAAAAAGACAAATACTATTTATTTCCACTTATATGAATCATCTACAGCGTCGCATTCGTAGACATGAAGTTGAACGGGTGCTGTGGGGTTGGAGGGAGGTGAGAACGGGGTGTGATGGGTGTAGAGGCTCCGGTGGGAAGATGAGACAGTCCTGGCGGTGGATAAGGGTGATGGTGGCACAATACTGTGAATGCACTTAATGCCACAAAGCTGTACGCGCGTCTTACCAACTTTCAAAAAATGAAAAATGTATTGCATCTCAAAACTGCGATCAGCAAAGGAAGCCTGTCTCGAGCTGTCTTGGGTGGCCTTTGGTGGGGCGAGCTAAGTGGAAGCTGGTCTTGCGGATGGGACCTCTTCCAGCCCAAGCATGAGTGGCAGTGGGCATTTGTTGTCACAAGGTCACCTTCTGAGGACGTGCTCTGGGCAGGCTTGCTCTTTGAGGATGCTTTGTTAAAAAGTGTGAAATGGAGAGAAGAATTACACTTGGTTCTTCTCTATTCAAAAAATTCTCCTCTTACTAAAATGGTTCCAGTTCTGCCTGGGGGCACATGAGGTGGAACTGGTGTGTAGGGAACCGGAAGAGAAAAACGGGACATTCAGACAGGCCAGCTAAACACACGTAACTGGAGCAGACTTTTTTTCCTCCCCATCTAAAGAGCCAGTGGTAGTGACCTATGATGAAACATGTTTATTTTTAATTAAGGTGACCCTTGGCAACGATGGCTGTAATGCTTTTGGGGTTGGCTCTTCCAGGACACGTGCTGAAATCCCACTACATGGAATAACCGGCTACTTGCTGAGCCCCACGTGTTCTGCAGGTGATGGGGGGCTGGTGTGCAGGACGGGGAAGGGCTTTGGGGCTGCCTGGTGGCACGGCATGGCTCACCTTTACTCATGATGTGGTGACTTCCAGACTCGAATATCCACTGGCCTTCTGGACACCTCCTTTTGGGCACCCTCAACTTAACATGGTCCATGAGGGACCCTTCATGTCTTCCTGCACCCTCCCCCGTCCTGGCCAGCCTTCACCATCTCAACGACATCACCAGCTGTCCATATAAACAGCACAAGCTCTCCTCCTGTCCCTCTGTTCGTCTGGCCCCATCTGTCTCCACCCCACACATCCCCAGCCTGTCTGCTTCCCTCTGTCTGTTCTCAGCTGCCCAGGCCCAGGGGCCATTCTCTGTCGTGTCATCTGGGGCCAGATCTAACGGGGGCAGTTTGTCCTGTCTAAGGGACTCCTCCACAGGAGCCCCTCGCTTGCCTGGTGGGCTTGTCTGGCCTGGCACAGAACCTCCAAATGTGCTCCCTGCTTTCCTTTCCCCCACAATCCAATACAGGGAGGGTGGCTTCTCAAGCCCTTCTAAAACAATATTAAATGTTACACAGAGAAGAGCACAACACACACGTATGTGTGGCCAGTGGGCATCTATGTAGTGACCCCTCAGTTGAGGAGCAGCCTTGCCTGGCCCTTCACAGCTGCCCTGCTGCCCCTCCCCCAGGCTCGCCTCCCTGTCTACCCCAGAGACCACTGTCCCACCTAGAAGTAACTCTTACTGTGTTACCCAAACCAGGTAAAGCTAGTTTGATTTTTTCCTTTTAAAAAAAAGCCTTTACATGAATAGAGTTAAACTAAAATGCAAACACGTGCTGTCTTTTCTTACTGGGCATTATTAGTTTTGTTCCTGGTCTCCTGGTAGCTGTCGTTCATGTTTACTGGGATTTTTTTTCATAAATGGAACTGTGCAGGTCATCCATTTCGATGGCTGGGTATTTGGGTGGTGGTTTCCTATGTGCTCCCATAAACCACCATCACCTCCTTGTGACGGGGTACACACCTGCCTATGTCCCATTGAATGACACCTGCCGGCTCTTGTGCCGAGCAGCTTCCCACGCATTTGTACCCATTTGTTTCTTCTAGTTGAATCTTCTTAACTGTTCACTGTTTACTGTGGCAGATGCCTGAGGAAGCCACCTTGGAAGAGGAAGGTTCGTTTTGGTTTATGGTTTTGGAGGAGGTGCTCCATGGTCAGCCGGCTCCATTGCTCTGGGCCTGAGGTGAGGCAGAGCATCAGGCGGAGGGCAGGGCAGAGGAAGGCTGCTCAGCTCCGGTCAGCCCCGAAGCAGAGGGGGCAGGGGGCGGGTCTAGACGAGAAACACCCTTCCAGGCCCCGCACCCAGACGGCTCCCTCCCGGGCCACGCCCCACTGCCTGCGCATTCAGTGGATTGGTCACTGAGGAGGGCAGCGCCCTCAGGATCCGGTCACTTCCCAAAGCCCCACCCTGCTGCTCTGGGGACCCAGCCTTCAACACGTGAGGCGCTGAGGGACATTCCGGATTGAAACCAGAACCGTGATCTTTTAAATCACAGCCTTTCTCCAGGGTGTGTAATAGTAGTGCGTTGTGGTTACTCTTCCTTGATTTATTTAAAATTTAAAAAAAAATTTACGTAAAAAATTAATAGTAATGGAACTGGGCATGGTGGTGCATGCCTGTCATCCCAGCACTTAGGGAGGCTGAGACAGGAGAATCGGGAGTTCAAAGCCAGCCTCAGCAACGGCAAGGCGCTAAGCAACTCAGTGAGACCCTGTCTCTACATAAAACACAAAATAGGGCTGGGGGTGTGGCTAGTGGTCGAGTGCCCCTGAGTTCAATCCCTGGTACAAAAAAAAAATTTTTTTTAATAGTAGTGGGACCTGTTTATGGGGAACAGTGGCAATACAAGGCACTAGAGTGTGGGTGCTGAGATCAGTGTCGCTGGCCCTTCCCGGTCCTCGCACGCTGACCATCTCTCCTCCCGGTTTTCTCATAAGATCCGGCACCGTTTCCCCAGCGCGCTGTGGTTGGTTGTGCTCTAAGTGAAGTGCCTTTTTTTTTTTTTAAATCATTTGCTTGTTTTGCTGGTTCTGTCCTGTTGATTCATAGAAGTTTCTATGTTTTCAATACAAATGCTTTGATTTTGGTTATAAATATCTCCCAGTTTGTGGCTGGCCTTTTTTCTCTTAATGGTGTATTTTGATGAAAAAGAAAGGTTTGATTTTAATACAGTCCAATTCAGTATAGTTAATATTTCTTGTGTTTTGTTAAAGATTGATCCTTATTGATCTTGAAGGTATTTGCCGGCTTTATCTTCCAGAAATTCTGCAGCTTTTCATGTTACAACTAAGCCTGCCGTTCACCTGTTGCTTATGTCACTTTTTCTGGTGGACCAAACCAATTGTCCCATTAATGTAGGGTGACCTGTTGAAAACGCAAATCATATCATGCCACTATTCCCCTTTAATCCAAGGTGTTAAATTCTCAGGTGGCTTCTAAATGGCATTGACTTTATTTCTGTTTCTTAAACAGGCCAAGTTCATTTCTGCCTCAGGGCCTTTGCATTTGCTGGTCTGTGTCCCTGGAATCCTCTTCCCCTGAGTTTTGGGTGATTCATTCTTTTGTATCATCTTTCCTATCAGTATTCCCTGCTGGAGAGCCTTCCCTGTTTATTCAATAGAAGCAGCCCCTTCTCTGTTCTCTTTTCTTAAAAGCATTGACCACACTGAGTTGTTTTTCTTTCACTTCTTCATCTCTCCCACTAGAATAGCAGTTCTCTGGAAGTAGAGGTTTGTTTATCCCTGTTACATCTCTGGTCCCAAAGCAGAACCCAACTCCTAGTAGGTACTCATTCACTATTGAATGTTTGAGTAAAGAAATCAGAATTTTGTGAAATGAGAAATCCCCTGAAAAGATGGCCACCCAGTACAATTAAGGACTTCGGTGTGTGAAAATTGAAAAACATGTCAACAAGTGCTGTGAGGATTGTCTTTGTGTATTAAACACGCAGCAGGAAATTGCTTTCAAAATACGAACTCCTTTAATTCTTATCAAAAAACCATTTGGCGTAGGTATTGTTATTATTGTCTCCATTTTGCAGATGAGGAAAAGATTGGAAAGAGACATGAAATATCCCAGGATACCTGACTAGGACAGGCGGGGGCTGGGATTTGTTTCCAGGCGGGATTTGTGGGAGACAGGCGCTCTGCAAATTGTGACTTGGGAAGGGCAGGATGGAGAACCCAGGTCTCTGGGGATTCTCCAGCCTCCTGTCCCCAGCAAGCACAGTGGTTTACTGCATCCTAGAGCTGACCAACCCCGACGATGGTTGATCCTTCCCTGGTGAAGGATCTTGGGAAATGTGCATCTGCATGCTCTGGAGAGAGGGGAAAGGGGTCCTGGCAGCTCTCCCGTGGAGCCCACACTGCCTGGCTTTACGTGGACACATCCCGCCTTTGGCCTCATTAGTAACAATCCACCTGTCAGTGTTCTGTGGACCATTTTTTTGGAAATAAGTTTATTGCAATAAATTGTTCAGTTGATTTAAAAAGCATGGGGGCGGAAATGACATGCACACCCACCCAGTGCTTATCAAGATCTGGGTTTGAGCACTTTGAAACATGGCTGATGGTATTGAATCGTTTTCTATCCTGATTTGTCTTCCGTTTAGCATTTGATTCATAGATAAATCTTGTTTTATGACCCTGTAAAGACCACGTTTGCTGACTGCATTCCATGTTGCAGAGTGGTCAAACCATGGAGGAAACTAACTTGTTTACTTGAGTTGTTAGATGTCCTGGTTGCTGATTTTTACTGTCCATAGCATTGAGATAAATGTCTCCTATGAAAAAGCATTTATAATGACTTCTGAGGATTCTTTCCTGAAAATAGAATTACTGGGGTCGTCCATGTTTAAGGCCTTGAGCCATCAAACCACTTTCCAAAAGCATCGTGCCCGTTTGCCAACTGTGGAGGGTAACATTCTCTCATTTTTAAACACTTTGGTGACCCATTTTTGATTGAGTCCACTACATGTTGGTTTATTGGTGCCATGATTTTTTGGTATGCTTACCATTAAATCTTCCATGTGCAAAAGCAAGACCGTTTATGGGAATCGTTTTCTCTCATGTCGAATATTATAACTTCTCTTTTCTGTAAAGTAGATAATGGGTACCTTTTCTCCTTCTGCCTGGGGGTCTGTGGTTCTCTGAGCACATGGGCTCCATATTGTCCAACAGACCAAGTGGAGGCTGGTCAGAGACTGAGAGGCACGTGGCTGTGGCACTGGGGACTTGGCCCCCAGTGGGGACACGTCAGACTTGAGTCCTGGTCCAGGGATGCCTCCCTCCCAGGCTGAGCCCAGCCACATGTGAAACCCCCACGGGCCAAGGCATGATTTTCCCTCCTATCCACAGTTGAGCTAATAGGAAATAGAAGTTAATTTTCTCCAAGTCATCTGCATTTTAATAGCATCTTGAAGAATCCAAACCTCCAAAGTCCAGGAGGAAAAATCTAAAGGAGAAAATATGAAATGAAGGTGAACATGAACCATTTCCACAAGTTGATGGAGAAGACATTGTGACCAGAGAGGCCTACCCAGCACTTTAATACTAAAGCTTCTATTTTTGTGATGGTTATAATTTGCAATGCCCGGACGCCTTGACTCCCCACACTGGATCTCACAGAAGCCCCATGAGGTAGGAAGAAGAGTCCTGTTTCAGTTTATAGATAAAACCACACCCCGTCTGACAGGTGAGAAAGTCCTCCTGGGCAGTTTTGTCTGTCACCGTGGTGGAGGTGGGGCTTCTGAAGAAGGTGGTCTTGTCACCGTGTTTGCTGTGCCTAATGTGCTGCGTGTCCTCTGGCTCTAGCCATTTCCTGGAGTCACCCAGCCAGGATGCTGCAGACACACTGATTGGCCCTCTCCCTTTGCACCCCGATATCGAGGTGACCACAGAGGCTCCTCTCAGAGTTCCTACTACACAAAAATCTGGACTACTCAACTCAGCTGCACAGTATTATCCATGAACTTCAGAAGAGAAGATGCTCTATATACAAACAGCATCAAGCAGTAAACCTTTAAGATGCACATTTGGAATAAAAGGGGACACGAATCTTAAGGAGATGATGTTGCCATGTCCCGGCAAGCACTGGAACCTTGGCTCCAGCCTGGAGGTCTCAGGATGTGTGAAGCCACAGGTGCCCATGGCCAGAGTATACCTGTGGCTGTGAGGGAGGCAGAGGTGTCACGACGGTTGACATCGTTCCCCCGCACACATCTTAGCTCAAAGGATGTTGACTGATTATGTAACAATGTTTTTTTTTTTTTTTTTTGCTGAAGATAGCATTGGAAAGTGCAAAAATGTTCTCTGCACTAGCTAAAAAAACGTTTTGTAAAAAATGCCTTTGGCTCCATGTATCCTCCTTGGAGCATGTGACGTAGGGTAGAGAGTCAGGATCAGGGAGGAGGAAGGCAAGGACAGGTCAGAGGGACAGGGCCACTGGATGAATTTTTTAAAGCCATAAGACCAAGTGGCTGCATTTCTGGTTGCCATCTAAGTCACTTTGTGGAAATTAAAGCCAACGAAGGTCAATGTGGAAAGGAAAAGAAGGAAGGGGAGAGGGTCTCAAGGTGGGCAGAATGGCTCCAGCCACTGGGGACAGTTTCAAATGGGAGATTTGCTGGGTGCTGGGGACAGCCATGGACTAGAAGGGAGCCTTTACATGCATGGGGTGGGGTGGGGGTGGATAGTGAGCAAATGTGCTGGGCACCATGTCTGGGGGACAAACAGAGCAGGTGCCTTCATGGAGAGTGGGAGACAAGTGACTGCGGTGGTCTGGGGAGGCGGCTGGTGTTGACATGGAGCCAGAGGATGAGGCAGCTCGGGTGTGTGGCCGGGGTTTCCATGGGTCCTTCCAGGAGGACCCAAGTGTCCAGCTGGTGTTGGAAATAGAACCAAGGGTGACAGAGAGTGGCAGGGGCGGGCTGGCTGCAGGATCTCGGGGTCGGTATAGACAGCACCACCGGAAACAGCCTATTTGGGGACCATAGAGGACTGCTAAGCAGCGCCCTGGTCTGAGGGGCCCAGAAAGTGTCTGGAAGTCGTAAATGCTGCCCATGGTCTGGGGCCCCGGAGCTCAGAACAGGCCTGGTTTCCTGACCAAGTGTTTGGGGGATGATGCCTAGAACTTTCTGTCCTTCCTTCCTTGGGCCACAGTTCAAACCCCAGGCCTGGGCTTCCTCATGCAGCCCCAGCTGGTCTGGCCCTGGCCCGTGACCCAGGTCTTTCGTGGCTCCTTAGGCTCTGCCGCTCAGGCCCAGCCCTCTCCTCTCTGGCCTCCTGGGTCTCTGGGGAGGAGTCCTTGGCTCCATGTGCAAGGTGCCTAAGTGGTGCGGCCTCCGCAGGCTCTCTCCAGGCTGGGCCATGTCCTGTATCTGGTCCCTTCCTACTGGGGCTCCTGTCCCTCCTCCAGCTCCCTGCTGTGGGCTCTTCACTGTCACCTCCTGTAGGACTGGCATGGGCAAGATGAGCCAGCAGGGCAGCTGGATTGGACTGAAACCCTCTGCAAATTTGCATCCACTGACCACTGCATCTGCCTGGCGCCGACACAGCTGCAGCTAGAGGAAGGATTTGGGGCTCATGCCAGAGACGGCTGCTAGCTGAGGACGTGGAAACCCCCGTGACGGTGACAGCCCCTGAGGGGGCACTGACATTCACTCTGGGCTGGGCCACAGAGCTTCCTGGTGCCTGGCCCCAGGCCAACTGGGTCAACACGTTTTGGTCAACAGCTTTTGCAGAACGATTGTGCAGAGAGATGCAGCCACTCTGGGCAGAATCTGTAATGTCATTGAGAGCCAATCGGCAAACATTGGATACCTGCTGTATGCATGACATTACTGGGAGGTGGTGTACTGTGAGGAGCACCGGAAGACGGGCTTGGCCTGGCTGGACACCCCCAGCTGGTGTCCCCTGCCTCTGCCAAGCCCTCATGGAACTTGGAGTGTGGTGGTCGGCTTCAAAAACTGACAGAGAAGAAGAGAGAAGCAGAACGGAAACAGGGAAGACACTTTCCACCCGCTGCTTCCCTCTGGGGCAAGTGCTGCTCCATGACATGAGGTCCAGGAGTCAGAGGGCCTTTGCCACCAGAGTCACAGGATAAGCCCCATGGGGCTGAGCGCAGAGTCGGGGAGTCGATCTACACAGGGTGTGCACACGTTTGCAGCCACAGTGAACATGTTCCCGAGACTGTCCAAGGCCAGCACAGCCCATGTGCCATGCTCAGTGGCTCCAGTGCAGCTGGTGGCCGCTATGCCCAGTGCACCTTTGAACTTGATGTTCTCCATGCTAACAGTACAGATGAACGATGCCTGAGGTCTGCCAAACGCTGCATGTGACTGCCACACTGACCTCTGAGAGCCCTGGCTAGCCACCTCTACCTTTGGTCAAAGTCTCCAAGATTGTCCGTCACCCTGGAGATGCAGGAGCAGCTTCTCAGCCTGCAGTCCTGAGCACTTGCTGCCTGGACACCGTCTGCTTTGGATTCCAGCCACACTGACCCCTACCAGTGCCCCTGTGTCCCCCTGGGGTGAGTCCTGCTTCTGCATGGGGTGGCCTCCCTGATGGCCACTTTCCTACCCTCTTCCTCTTGGTGACACTTGTCCTTCAGCTCCCTCGAGACGTGCCATCTCTCCCAGAAACATTCCCCGACTCGCTCCGCCAGTTACTGTTTTTCCTCTACTGCTTTCGTGACATAATTAGATTATAATTATTAGTATGTCATGTAATTAGCTTATCACCATTAGCTGTCTTTCCAGACAGGCTGTGAGTGCCTCAGCTTCCTACCCAGCAGTGGTTGGCAGGTGCCGGTCCCAGGTTTCCCTAGGATGAGCTGAATCACGCCCGAGGCTCGCTCTCTGGGCCGGGCTCTCCGCTAGGCTCCTGGGGGACGTGGGGCAGGGGGTGGAGTGACCGCCCTTGAGAACAATAGTAAGGAAGAGGCAGAGAAGTGCAGATAGTTACCCATAAACATGCGGGATGGAAACGGGTGTATACACAGCAGCAGCTGTGCAGGGGCGGGGGACCTGGGCACTAAGAGGTGACTTTGGAACACACAGCCCGACGGAAGATAGCATTTCCTGCTCAGGCCTTTGCCATAGTCACAGGAGATGGGGAAGCAGAGAAAGAAAGGAAGTTTGTTTGCTCCCCCAGGAAGCTCTCCCTGTCTCTGCACAGCCAGCCCCCCCTTCCTCCTCCAGGTCCCTCCGTGATCTCCACAAGAGCCTGGGGCCACTCCATCACCCCTACCCCATGACAAGCTACAGCAGCAACCAGGGTGGGTGGCTCCTGTTTGAGTGTATGTGACTGAATCTCAGGTGGCACCTGTCCTTGCTCCGTACAGAGTGAGCGGTCAGTGAATGGAGTTCGTCTCTGGGCCTCCGCCCTCCACCCGGCGCTCTGCCCATGTTCCCAAAGGCACCCCGCGAGTCCCTTTCTCCAGGCCCTGCCCTGCCCTGCCCTCGGCCTGCCTCCTCCCTCCCCAGCCTTCCAGCTCAGCTGCTGTGACGCCTCCCCCCGAACCCCCCCCTGGATGCCCCGAGTCTGAAACCAGGGCGCCTCCCTGGGCACAGCCAGGCCGCTTGGTGTGGACATCCTCCACGTCTGCCAGCCTCCCACTGCCCTGCTGCCACCCCCCTGAGGGACCACCCCCCTGCTGGTCATTTTCACATTGCCTGGCCTGTGCTGGGGTGAGAAGTTTGAGTTCAACTGAAACTCCCCCCGCAGGCTGTGGGATGCTGGTGAGGTTGGGTCCAGGCACCTGGGCTTCAAGGGAACTCTGGCAACACCAAGCCTGCTGTTGGCTGCAGGGACCCCCTTTCTTTCTTTCTTTCTTTTTTTTTTTTTGGTACTGGGGATTGAACTCGGGGGCACTCGACCACTGAGCCACACCCCCAGCCCTATTTTGTGTTTTATGTAGAGACAGGGTCTCACTGAGTTGCTTAGCGCCTCGCTGTTGCTGAGGCTGGCTTTGAACTCGCAATTCTCCTGTCTCAGCCTCCCTAAGTGCTGAGATTACAGGCATGCGCTACAGCACCCGGCTCAGGGACCCCCTTTCTGTAGTGGAACCGCTGGCCCTTGTGCTCAAGGGCTTCACATCTGCTGGGTCTACCCAGGGGCTCCTGGGTTTCTCGGGCTCTCTGGGCACAAGGGTGGGCCTCTGGGTACTGGTGTGTCCCTCCCTCCTAGACCTGCCCCTGAGCTGGAGACCCCTTGTGGCCTGTCTTACGCAGCGACATGTTGGTGACCAGTCAGCTTCACTTCCCAGCATCTTAAAATCACCTGGGGGGGGGATGTGCTGTGACACTGAGGTCCCCGAGCAGGTCGAAGATGATTCAAAACAGCTGCTCCTGTGATTGCTTGCTTGCTATGGACGGGGCCTGGCTCTTGGAATTTCAGGCATACTGTCTATTAATTCTTACAGTAAGTTCTGAGGACGCTGAGGCAGACAGAGGGGTGCACTTGCTCAAGGTCACGGGATGTGGGCAGCAGAGGCAGGACTCGAGCTGGGAAGCTCTGTGTGCAGCAGGCCCCTGCCACAGGCTGCTTACAGTCTTCTACCGTGTTCCAGGCACCAATTGTAATAGTTATATGAGAGACAGCCGCACGGTGGGCACAGCTGAAAATCCTCCATGCAGATCACCAGTCTCAGCTCCGAGGCTCTTGTGGGACAGGCATATACCCATTTTACAGATGAGGTGAGTGAGGCACCAATAAGTTAACCCCTAGCAATGGCTGGCTGAGGTTGGAAGAAGGCTTGCTTTATCTGCTGGATGTGCTGGCCATCAGCCTTGCCCTGGGAGCCCAGGTCTCCAGGAAGGAGGGGCCACGGACCTGCCCATGCCTCAGGAGCCCCTGGTGGGCAGGTGGTTTGCTAGCCACTTGCTCAGGATAAACACAGCTCTGGCCCCAGCCGTCAGGACAAGATAGGGGCAGCCTCTTCAGCAGGGATGGTTGTTAGGCAGCAGAGGGGACCGTATCAGTTGGTGTCATGTTTTCGTGGAGTACGCACAGGGCTTCCCTGTGAGTTTGGCACTGAGGGTGGAATCTCCCTGCCCTGCAATAATACCCTGTGCTTTGAAATAAAACGCTGGGGCCAGCACAACCTTGGAATGTTTTCAGGCACAGCTCGGATGACAGAATCCGGACTAATGTGACTTAATTGCTGTGTCAGCCGGATAATGAGGACGATGGTGATAATTCTCACTTGACACTTTTCCGTGGGTTTTCACAAACCCTGTCTTTTCAGATGTTTAAAACAACCCTGTTGTAGGTAGGGAAGGGTGTTGGCTCCAGTTTCTTTTTCAATTCAGTGCACAGAGAGTCCAAGTAACTTGCCCAGGGTCACACAGCAAGTAGGCTGTGAGCTAAGACTAGACCTGGGCCTCGTTCTGAGGTCAGTTTCTTCCCAGCCTCCTGGTTTTGACTGAGGAACATGTTTTCTGCACAGTTTGGGGTGAACTGTTCCCAGAAGTGGAGTGAGGAAACAAGTACCAGCCTCCGTACCATCCAGGAAATATACACAAGTCCTCACTTGTCCCTTTAGCATCTCCGAGTGCAGCATGAAGAAAGGGAAAAGAATGCTTAGCCTGAGGCTGGCAGGTCTGCCCTTGAACCTAGATCACTAGAACACAGAGTGTGCCCAGCGCCAAGGTCCAGCTCTGACCCTAGCAGAGATCGGGGCTTAAACACCGTGCGATTCTCAAGCTCCTGCTGTTGCCAGTGCACATGCCGATCCTCATGACAGGTGCGTTGACATGAGAGAACAGGACAAGAAAGCCCAGGTAGTGACGGTGGGGCTGGGATGCACGCCCACCCCGCCAGCAGAGTGATGGCCCCAGCCTGGTGGGAAAGAAGGGGAGATGGAGGCGGGGGGCTGAACCACTATGTCCTGGAGGTGAGCTGGAACAAAGGGGCGTGGAGAGCCACACAGGGCAGGGCAGAGCAGGTGGCAGCCCCTCCAAGGGCCAGCGGCCACGGCCAGTGGTCCAGAGGAGAAGCCACTGGATGCTCGGGCCAGTAGAGGAAGAGCAAGGCCAGGACGTGCAGCCTCGAGAGGCAGAGCATGGAATTCACAGGAACAGGAACTTTGGAGAGATGGACCCGCTTGGAGAATTGCCAAAGGGTATTTTTGAGAAAGTTGAACCCAGAACTCTCATAGAGACAGACAGCGAGCATGTGTCAAAGCCTCATTTAACTTACTGATGAGTTCCTGGCATGGCTGGTTCTAGGACACTTGCAGGGGCAGACGTGTCTGGTTAGTGTAGGGGCAGCGGAGACACATGATTCCTAAGTTAGGTACAAAACCTGCTGACGTCCCTCGGGGCGGTGGAGCTGTGACCTTAGGGACTGTATTTTATCCTTGTAGACAGGAACAGCGGACAGCTCACCGACTCCCAACAAGTTAGCATCTGAGTGAGCATAACCTGAGCCACGGTCCAGAGCGCATCCTCAGAGTCTCGTTCCCCTGGGGGTTGGATGGCCTGGAGGGGACACCAGCCTGACAGTGGAAGGGCAGTGGACATTCACCTGTCTTGTTTGGAGTTTTGGATAATTTGTTTCCTAGAAGTCTTTGGAGGCATCTAGGGGAGCAGTGCCCCTGAATTTCCTCTGGTACATGGAGTTGGGATTTGAGCAGATGGCAGGTGAAGCTGACACCCCAGGTTGGTGACGGTCAAGGGCCCCCTTCCCCTCCTTCAGTCGGCACAGCCAGAATGCTTTGGCCAACCCAACTTCGGCAGAAAGTGAGGGAGGGTGCAGGGACGTGTGCCCAGGACAGTGGAGATGGCACTTCCCTCCTCCAGGCAGCCAGCTCTGGAGCTGCTCGGGAGGCGACCAGAAAGTTCTTCTCTGGAGAGCCGGGCTCTGAAGACCCTGCCTCCCGAGGAGCCCCCAGACCACTGGATCATCCTACAGCAAGGCCTCCAGTTGCCAGCCACATGCCCAGAGCCGCCAGGTAGCTCTTGTGCTTCTGACCCAAGACCAGGCAGCCAAGAATGATGACACATGACGGATTGAGGACCTCGACCTTATGAGCCCAGGACAAGCAGGAGACATGAGCGCAGAGGCGGCCAGCCCTGCAGGGAGGGAGGCGAAGCTGAGGGAAGGAGAGCAGCGGTGGGGACCATCAATGTGATCCCGCCCCCCACATGCAGTGCTTGGATCCAGACCTGGAAAAAAAATATCTATGAAACATAATTTGGGCAAACTGGAGAAATTGAACACGGGCTGCCTGTGAGATAATGTTCTAGGAGGATTCGATTGCTCGATAGTTGTGCCCGCGTTGGGGCAGGGTCTCTCCATGGTGGCGCCATTGGCACGCTGGGCTGGATCATTCCTTGTCCTGTGCATTGCGGAATGTTTAGCAGCCCCAGGCCTCTGCCCGTGAGATGCCATAGCGCAGCCCCCCTTCCAGCCCCGAGGAATAAAGGTCTCTCCAGACACCATTAAGTGTCTCCTTCAGGGTGGTGGGGGGGTTGGGGGCTTGCAAATATGCCCTTGGTGGAGACCCGGTGGCAGGGAGGAGAACACTCTTGTTCTAAGGAGAAAAGCGCTCTTAGGTATTTAGGGATGAATTATGTGGCGTTGGCGATCTCCTTTTAGATGGCTTCACAAGGCAAACACGATACACAGACAGTAACTGTGGCGAATATCAATTGGTGAATTTAGCTAAAGGGCCCATGATGTTCCTGGTCTTTAAACTTTAGGTTTGAGAAGTGTCAGAATAAGTTGATAGAAGATTGCAGAGGAGAACCTGTGGGATTTAAGTGCAAAGTGAAGAACTTAAAAGATTGAGCAAGTCTCCCACATTGTGGGGCAGAAAGACAAGCTATCAAGTCAGGAAGCACCTGTACCTGCCACCCAGGGGCCATGTAGCTTTGGGCATGTCTTGTCTCCAAGTTTTAATTTAAGGTTCAACATTAGAATAATGAGAATATTCTAGAAAGAGAAGACAGAAAGAAATGGAGGGAGGAAATGATTTTTAAAAATAATAATTTAGGAACTCTTGGAGCTGAATTTCCAAATCACAAGCCAGTAAGTAAGTCTTTATGAAAACGCATGCCGGTAAGCCTTAACCACGGCTTATCAGCATGAAATTGTAACCGGTGTTTGGAAAAGTACCCGAAGCTTCCAGAGGAGAAGGAGGTCCCATACAGAGGATCCAGAACAGAGCAGCATTGGACTTCACAGCAGCCCCAGTGGGTACTGGGAAGACAGGGAGGGAGCCTTGGGAATTCCAAGGGTTGCCCCAGCCCAGAATTCCCTAGCCAGCTGTGCCTGCAGAATTCCCTAGCCAGCTGTGCCTGCAGTCAAGTACAAAAATAGGACAAAGACATTTCAGATGTGCAGGGTCTCAAAATGTGTCTCAGAATCTCCATGGCCTTGCAGGCACCCCCTTTCACTCTTGGCTCTGCTCCTTGGCAGCCTTTGGGGCCCCATGAAGTGTCCTCGACTGGCAGAGCTCAGGCCTCTTCCGTCCCGATGGTGTCCGAGGCCACCCCTGCTTCTGGGGACTCCTGGTTTCCCAGGGAGAAGACACCCGTGGCTCTTAGTGTCCCCTCAGTTCTTTGAGCTTCTTCCTTCAGTCTCTGGACTCAGGCTTTGTCTTGAGAAGTGTCCACGTGTGGGTGGCCCCTCCCCACCCTCCAGACTGTCGTACTCAGTGGACATACCAATCAAGAATAGAGGAATGAGTGGGATGGAGGGGGACACAGGTGACAGGGTGGCCCCAGCCTGGGGTAGCCAGAAGAACCAGGGCTCTGAGCTGAATTGTGACGGTGGGGGGTGGGTCCCGAGGAGGGGAGCCAGCCCTTGCAAAGTCCCAGGGGCCCCTGGGAACTAGTGTGGGGTAGACAGGTCTCAACAGATGAGACCCACCTTCCATAGTGGATAAATGAGAACGCAGAGTGTGCGGGGACCATGACCTGGCCAGTTCTGACCTTGACCAGCTGCTGGCTGCCTGAGCAGGACCCCAGAGAGGGAGTGCGTGGGTAGTCCCTGGCTGGCCCTGGTGGACACTGTTCAGCCCCTGGGGAGTCTGGCAGGTGTGGAGTGGGCAGGGGGGTCCTCTCGTGAGTGATACTGCACATGTCAGAGTATCACGGCCACAAGTACACACCCGACCCTGTTGAGACCGTGAGCCACAGAGTGGGGACATTACAGCATCCTGTGATGGGGGGGCCTCTGAGTTGGTGTTTTGTGGAAAACCTGCCTGGGCCTCAGAAGCAGAGGATCTGGCTCACTCCCCTGGGCATTTCACAAGCTCCCTGGCCTTTCCCAGCACCTGTCCTGTGCGTCCAGCAGGGATGACGTCTATCTCCAGGTTTCAAGGACAGGGTTGGGGCAACATTTGTTGGGCTCCTGGGAACAGAAGGGGGCATCACCAGTTTTAAGTAAAAAATGGACATTTGGAAGGTCACAGCCCTGGAGGACAGAGCTTCTCCCAGGTCTAGTGCAGAATGGAGAGGGCCCAGATGTGCTCCCAGGACACTAGCCTCAGTACAGGGTCTGGTGGGGTCCCCACCTTCCGTATGCGCTAAGAGCTATCCTCCGTGCAGGAGCCCCTCAGGGCTCGGAGACTTCTCATTCTAGGCCTTTCATACATCAGAGGAGTTCCTGCCTTGGGAAGACCCCGGGGATGGCAACCGTGAACCCCGGGGGTTTAGGTCACCCACACCAGACTTTCTGAAGGAGAAAGGGCACCCTTCCCTGAGTCCGTAAGTGCTTGATCTCATTTGGCCTTTTCTTCCTTGTTTAAGACGTGTTTTATTATGGAAAAATTTGACCAATATACAATCTGAGGTAATGGCATACTGAGCCCCCACCCGGCCATCACCCAGTTGCAGCAGTTGTCAACTGTGGCCAGTCTGGGATCAATGTCCCCTCCATTGACCCTTTCCCATACGATTTTGATGCAAATCCCATTTATCACATTTCATGCATGAATATTCCAATCTGTATTCCTCAAAGACTGTGTAAAATCCCATCACCGCCAGGTGATTACTGCACCTGGGTGGTTATTCTTTATCCAGTCTAGACCTGGGCCTCAGCTGCCTCCTTGGAAAGAACATCTCCTTCCAAAATGCAGAGAAACCCCAGAAGGTTCTTTACTTGTTCTTCTCTGTGCCCAAGTCCTGGAGATTACAGATCTCCAGGGGTCCCTGGAGGTTTCTGGAACCAATAGCAGTGGTTTGGGGCCTGTGTGGTTTTTTTTTTTTTTTAACTTCACCTTTCCTGAGCCAGGCAGGGCCCACTGTGCCATGGTCAGCCCAGAGCTGAAGCCCAGAAGGCAATCAGGGAGTCCTGGTGTTGGTTGGGCTGCTCTGTGTGAGCAGTCCCCAGGGACCTGCCTCCCACTTAACTGAGAGGTTGGAGCCTCAGAGCGGGGAAGCAGCTTGTCCCTAGGTCCTCAGGAAGTAAGGGACAAGGTCAAGATCAAACTCAAGGTCATCTGGAAGAACTCACCTGTCTGGCCAAGGATACTTGAGCAGTTGGGAAGACCCCGGCGATGAGAACGCAGAGTGTGTGGGGGCCATGACCTGGCCAGTTCTGACCTTGACCAGCTGCTGGCCGCCTGAGCAGGACCCCAGAGAGGGAGTGCGTGGGTAGTCCCTGGCTGGCCCTGGTGGCACAGTTCAGCCCAGGTGCCCCATGGTTAGCAGAGGGCACAGGGACCCCCCAGCTCCACCTTCCCCTCCTTTCTCGGCACCAACAGGTCTTCCTGCATTTTCCCATTACCTTCAGCATTTGAGACCTGAGTCTGAATTTTAAATTCATGCCCTTAGTATATTGAGTGTTAAAAAAGAGGATTTCTGCATTCTATTATACCAAAGAAGTTAGGGGACCTTCAAACATTGGGTGGCATGTTTTGCAATCTGCTTGCTTGACCTATTTTTGTTAATAGAGCTTTAATTCTCTTCAAACATTGGCTCCTATCTTTTGGTTTTATTAAATTTTGAAAGGCACATGTAGTTTTGAGTCCTCTGGGCAACAAAATGTCCACAGACCAAAGAGTACATTTTTTCATTGCCTGCGACCTGCGGCGTTAGGACACTAACCTAAATCTGATTAGAAATGCGCTCTGTCCCCTTCCCAGTCCTCACCCCAGAACTTCCTCATGGGGAGACCAGGGAAACATGACAAATGAAAGCTACCAGATGCCTCCCCAGGGACCTGGCTTGGGAGGATGAAGCATAGTTTAACCCTTTACTCCCATGAGTGACTTGAGGACTCTAGAACGAGGCTCATTGAGTGATCAGGTTTATATGGGGATAACAGTTTATATCCAGTAGGGTATTTGTGATTTGGGGGAAGGACATGGAGAAACTATAACTTCCATACGTGGCTAGTGGGAATATAAACTGTTCTCTCCCACAGTGGAGAACAGTTTGGATATTCCTGAAGAAGTTAAATATGGAATTACTATATAATGCTGTAATTCCACTCCCAGATGTCTACCTGAAATTGTGGAAAACGGGTGCTCAAACAAAAACGTGGACACAAATATTCATAGCAGTATTATTCATAATAGCCAAAAGGTGGAAAGAACTCAAATGTTCATCAACAGATGAGTGGATAAATAAATGTGGTATATCCATACAGTGGAATATTACACAGCCATAACAAGGATTGAAGAACTAATATCAGCAACCACATGGATGGATCTGGAAAACATTATGCTGAGTGAGAGAAGCCAGGTGGAAAAGGCCATATGTGTCCCGAGCAGGCAAATCCAGAGGCAGAAAGATGGTGGTCGTCGAGGGCTGTCAGGGCCAGGGGGTGTGGGGAGTAACTGGTTGGGTGGTGGTTGCACAATATTTTGAATACCAAGTGTCAATTGTGTACTTGAAAATGGTTCATTTCATGCTGAATTTCACCTCAGTTAGAAAGGGCTTTGGGGGTGTGGCTTAGTGGTACAGCTCATGGTCAGCATGCATGAGTTCCTGGATTTGATCCCCAGGACTAAAAACTAAATAAATAAAAAGTCAGTTTGGGTTCTCATAACACACTCCTCATGTTCTGTTTGTCATGAGGCCAAAGAAGTGGGCAGGCCAACTATATGGTGAATTAGCAGAATGGTCTCTGGAGAGAGGCAGAAATGGTTCAAATCCCGGCTCCACCAAGCTGTGTGATATTACATAAGTGACTTAACCTCTCTGAGCCTCATTTGCCTCATCTGTAAGATGGAGCTGCCTATAAGACCCACCTCATAGTGTTGCTAAGGACACAAAGCTCTTCAGATCAGTTGCAAATGGGTTTAAGCGGCTGGCTGTGCCACCTTCCCAAGCTTTAGTTGCCTCTGCTGTAAGAGTAATAGAACCCCCACCTGGTACATCCTTGACATGTGAGTGAAGAGATCACGGGAGAGAGGAGATCAGGCTCCCCAGCTGTCTGTGTGTAGGGCCTCAGGGCGTGAATACGGAAAGCTGTTGGTGGGGGCAGTGGGGGGACTGAAAACCTGGCTGGTTTTCTTTCCCCAGGTGATCTGGCTCCTGTGTGCTGCCTACAGGACCCTGGGCCCAGCCTGCCAGGCCTCTGCAAGGACGGACTGGTCCCTACCTGCCTGGCCCCTGCGGGAGGCAGCCAGTGCACAGCTGGGCAGGCAGATCTCTCCACACAGGATTATCCCCCGCGTCCCCCGGGTCAGCTGGCTAAAGCTGCTTTAGCTCAGGTGCCTGGGGAGATTTTAGGTTCCTGGGATCAGAATCTAAATCAGCAGTTGGTTCTCCACCACCTCCCAGGGGACATTTGACCATGTCTGGAGACATTTTTTTTGAATGTCACACCTTGAGGTAGGGGCAGGAAGCCTCTGAACGTCCTACAGTGCACAGGACAGAGCCATCTCCCCCAGCACGCCACAGTGCCGGGCTGAGGACCCCTGTCATAGCCAGCCTGTTGCCCTGGGGGTGGGGGGCTCCCCGAAGGGCAAGGCCCCTGACTCTGCTGTGTGCACCAACTCAGTTATCCTGGTAGCCAGCGAGGCGTCTCCCCACCTCGTAGATGGGAACAGCAAGGTCCAGCACCCCCAAGGAACTCGTCCCAGGCCCCACAACTGCCATGTGGTGAGCAGGGGTCCAGGCTTGGGTCTGGGTCCCTGGGAACCTGTTTGTATCAGTAAAATGGGCAGAACAGCCCAGAGCTGCCTGCCCTCTGCAGACTGTGGGGGAGACCTGTTTCATTTAGTTAGACTGGGATTTACCCAGCACCTCTTCTTGCTGAGAGCAGTGGGTGTAGTCCTTGCTCACCATGTGCCTGGGATGAAATGGGGACACAGACTTTAGAGCAGATAAATGTGCCATGTTAAGAACCAGGAGCCCAAGGGAGACGACTGGGGGGCTGACACTTGAGCTAGGTATTAAAGACAAGAGGAAGGTGGCACCGGAGGCTGGGAGCAAGGGCGTTTCGAGAAAATGGAACCACATCAACGAGGGGACGGGGTTATGACAGGGTGGGGCTGCAGGGGCCACTGACTCTGCAGTGGCCTCCTCCAGAGGGAGGAGGATCTGTTCACAGAGACCTCTTGTACTGGGCCTGAGCGAGCTATGGGGGCAGAGCACATTCTAGACCCACCATCCCGGCAGTGGGATGGTGTGACCAGCAGCTTGACCAGCACCTTAGGAGGGAGAGCAGAGAGAGTCCAGGGACCTGGTGGCTAGTTGCCCCGTGGTGGCAGAGGAGGAGGCCAGGTGACTGTGGTCTCCAGCCTGGGTGGAGCAGCTGTCCATACCTCACTGAAAGGCAGGATGATCTGGGGAAGGAAGGGAAAGACGGCTCTGAAGGTCCCTGTGGCGCACACAGGAGCACTGGGCTTGTCCCCAGGGCAGTGGCTGAGCCACTTTGTGGAGAGCTGTCAGGCGTGATGCCACACTGACATTCTTGCACCTTCCTGTCCAGGGGCACGTATATCGTTTTGGTTGGGCACAGAGGAGACTCCCTGAGCCACTGCAGGGGTCTCTCTGTGCATCATTCATGGACACAGGCCACGTGGATTTTCTGTGTCACACCCAAACATGCAGGAGCTTTTAATGCTTCCTGTCCTGGCCACTGTCTCTGTCCTTGTGGTTTTAATGTGCATTTCCTTGAAGAATAGAGGCTCTGAGGACCTTTGGGGGGCATTTACGGCCTATTTACACCCCTCCCCACCCCACCCGTGATGTGTCCAAGTCTTTGTCCAATTTTCTCTTTTCTTTTTTTTCCCTGGTACTAGGGATTGAACCCAGGGGTGCTCTACCACTGAGCCACATCCCCAGCCCTGTTTATCTTTTATTTTGAGACAGGGTTTCGGTAGGTTGCCCAGGATGGCCTCCAGCTTGCCATCCTCCTACCTCAGTCTCCTGAGGTGGAAGAGTCTGTCCAGTTTTTCATGACATCATGTTTTCTGATTGATTTGTATCTAAGTGCTTTGCTCAATATCTGCACTGTAGCATTTCACCCCTGGACGTTTCATTTTCTCTTATTGGTGTCTTTTGAATGGGCATTTTAATTAAACGTTTTTTGAGGCAAAAATTTGCACATCTCCATGGGGTATACTGTGGTAGTTCAGCTCACATATGCAATGTGTAAAGATCAAGTCAGAGTCGGCAGCACCTCCGTTTCCTCAAACATCAGTCATTTTTTTGTGCTAGGGATTTCGTATTCTTCTTTTCTAGTACTTTTGAAATGTGTCGCTGGTGTTTTCATAGTGGAAGTTTTTAATTTTAGTAAGTGAGCATTGACAGCAGCAGTGAAGCAAATGTCTTTATCAAACATGGTGCAAAACGGTGACTTGGACCCAGAGCAAGCCCAGCCGGGGGCGGTGGATCTCGGGTCTTGCACTTGTTGGGCAGGTTCCCACTTCTCCCTCTGTGAAAGGTGGGTGCAGTCTGCTGGCTCCTCCAGCCACAGGGTCCACTGTGCTCAGGTGGGCGGGAGGACGGACGCGTGGTAGTCGTGACGTTCTCAGCGGTTCTGCCCTGGACCCACAGGGTCCCGCTGGCTGCAGGGGTCCCGGGCCGGCTGTGGGGACAACGCAGGAGGGAAAGGGCCAGGCGTGGTAGAGTTGGGTAACTGTGGCACTGTGGATGTGGCAGGAAGCCCCCGGCCTGGCCTCCTGCTGGAGGCTCCCTGGTCCCATTCAAGGCCTGGGGTTGCAGGAGCCCTGGAGAGGGGCGACTTCTGGAACGCTGGCTGCCTGGACGGCACAGGTGCCATCTTGGTAGGTGCCAGGGCCGCAGGCTCAGGCTGGCATCATGCTCACCGCCTCTGCCATCCGCTGCCCACTCACACCGACCTTTCAGTCCCACCAAGTCACTGCTCCCTGCCGGGTCTTGGCTCCAACCTTGCCCGGGGCTGAAGCCTCTCCCCCAGGGGGCGGGCCCTTCTGGCTCCGCCCCCGCCCCGCCCCTCCCAGCCCTGGGCCTCAGCCTCCGGAGGCTGCAGCCCTGTGGTGCGGCGCGCTCAGGCAGGTCTCTGCCCCCCAGGAACCACGTCCCCAGGCTGGAGAGGGCACCGTGCCCTTCCTGGCAGCTCGGGTGTGGTGGAAGCTGCTCCTGGCATCAGGGCAGATGCTGTCAGCGCTGAGATTCGGATAATCTGTGATGATCTGCGATTTGTTTTTGGCTGTTCACCCCACACCAAATGGGGCTTATCTGCGTGAGAGAGGTGGCTTTCCAACCCCTAGGCCTCCATGGTGACAGCTGAGGGTGACCCCTGAGGGATGGCAGCCTTCATGGGCTCCTGCTGTTGGGGCGGGAGTGACTTGTAGACCCCAGGAGGTGCTTGTGGTACCTGTCCAGGGTCATACACAGCTGTCCAGGGCCACATCAGGACACTGAACCTACAGGCCAGGGAGGGACACCTCTGGTCCACATGCAGCACTGATACTGAGCCAGGCAGGCAGAGCCTCTAGAGGTCAAGGGCTCAGGCTGGACTCCAAGCCTGCCATTGTTAATCAATCCCCATTCAGAGACCTGTAGGAAACTCAAGGTGGGTTATTTTAAAATGCATCCAAGTTCTTAAATCTCACCTTATTGTAGCAATTTATACCTGCCATTTCATCTCTTATCTGAGGGGATCAGTCAATTCCCTGCCTGATAATCTGCGCTGATTTCCTTTCCAACCCCTTTCTGCCTCAGGGCCTTTGCAGTTGCTGTTCCTCTTTTCTGGAACAATTGTCCTGGGTTTTGACAGTGTGGATCCTTTGAGTCATCCAAGCCCCAGCTTAAATGTCACCTCCTCAGAGAAGCCTTCCCAGACTTCTCCATCACAAGTGGCTCTACCACAGTCTGGCCCAGTCTCAGCAGCTTTCATGTCATCTGAAGTGCTGTTATTACCTTGGTTTTTACTTGCATGTTGCTGGGTGCTCTGCTTTTAAATGTGAGCCCTTGAGAGCAGGCCTCACCAGGTGAGGGAACTCACCTGGCCTGGTGCCTGGCACGTGGGAAGTGCCCAGTAGGTGCTTCTTGAATGTCAAGGGGGATGAGTGCTGAGTGTGCATCTTTGGTGTCTGTAGGCCTTTTGATAGCTGATGTCCCTGTGGTCTCTCAGGACCTGGCTTAGGTGGGGGCACAGTTGCTGCCAGCTTTTCATACTATTGAGCATCTGAACTTAAAAGAACATTCTGGCTCTAGGTTATTACCAGGGGAGGGGGCGTGACTTGGGCGATGAGATAGGAATG